>JAUIMM010000031.1:35322500-35360000 GCA_031769625.1 Taudactylus pleione | reverse complement strand
ATCTGCCAGCAAGATGAACTGGTTTCTAGAACTCAGGGCCTGACTCAGAGACGGACGATCTGAAAGAGCGCTCGCTCTGAATCAGGGCGTTTTTGTTTTTTTTGGAGCAGCCTCCTGGCCTCTCGCATAGCTGTGGTTGACCACCCACAGCCATAGCGAGCGGCCAGGTTAATGGTCGCGATGGTCAAGACCATCGCGACCATCGGGATTGACCCTTGTGGTAGGGTCTCGTGGCCACAAGCCCCAGAGAGCTTCTGGCTCTAATAGAGCCGGATGCTCTCCTACTGACATCACTGGTGATGTCAGTGGGGCCGCCCACAAATGGCAGGCGTTCGCTTGGGAACGCCTCCGTTTGTGAAGCCACCCCCCGGCCACGTCTACCAAACGGGGCGAGCTATCAATTACCATCGACAGCTCGCCCCCTTTGGTGCGAGACCTGGAGCGACGGAGCACCAGTCGCTAGCCGGGTCTCGCGCATGTGCACGACAGAGCCGGCTCAGTGGGCAAACATCGACCCGGTTGCAAGTGCTCACCGCTTGTGACCGGGTCTGAATCAGGCCCATAGGCCCTGATTCAGAGCCGGACACTCTTTCAGAGCGCTCGCTCTGAATCAGGGCGGCATTACTTTTTTTTTATGTCGGCCTTCCTTCGGGAACACCTCCGTTTGGCCAGCCACCCCCCCTGCCCGCCTCCAAAACAGGGCGAGCTGTCAATGAAAATCGACAGCTGCCCCATTTTGGAGCGAGACTGTAGCGACGGAGCGCCCGTCGCTGGCCAGATCTCGTGCATGCGTACCCTGGAGCTGGCTCCGGCGTGCGCATGCACAGTGGGGGACCATCGACCCGCTTGCGAGCGCTGTGCGCTCGCGAACAGGTCTGAATCGGGCCATCAGTTCTTTTATAGAACTGAGGTTCATCCGGCCCTCCAAAGGAAAAAAAATCAAGTGACCTTTAACCATGGACAACTATGCCAGCCGCCAATGGCTGCTTCAGTGTTGGTGACTAATAATGCTTCTGTCTTACAGTTAGCTACACACACTTTCCCCACCACCAGCAGTGCTGGCTCTATCAATATGCAGCTTAAGCAGCTCCCTAGGGCACTGGGATCTGGTGGGCACCACTGAGTCTGCCTATCACACAATTAATGTGACTTATTGCCGCCGCTGGCTGTGGAACTTATAAGACGTCACCTACGCAATTTCACCTGAGGGACTGGGTAGGTGGTACAGGTTGGGGGCTATAGGCTAAAGTTTGGCCTAGGGTGCTGAGGTCTCACACGGGCTCTGACCACCAGCTACAACTACCATACCCCTTTTACAGGGCGTCCTTGTTTTTTTTCAAAGACGGCCTCCTGGTCACTCACTAAGCTGTGGGTGACCACCCACAGCTTTAGCAAGCGGCCCAGTGATGCTCACGATGGTCACGACCATTGCGACCATCGGGGCTTGCGACGAGACCCTTGTGGTAGGGTCTCATTCCTGCAAGCCCCTGTGAGCTTCCGGCTCTAATAGAGCCGGAAGCTCACCCACTGACATCACTCGTGATGTCAGTGGGGCCGCCCCCAAACGGCAGGCGTTCCTTCGGGAACGCCTCCGTTTGGCCAGCCACCCCCCCTGCCCGCCTCCAAAATGGGGCAAGCTGTCAATCACAATCGACAACTGCCCCGCTTTGGTGCGAGACCCGTAGCGACGGAGCGTCCGTCGCTGGCCTGTCTTGCGCATGAATCAGGCCCAGTGTTCCAGACCCGGCACTTTGGTGTAAAAGAGGTATTATTTTGCCATCTTATGTTTCAGTTACATTTTGTTTTTGGTTATAGTGTGTAATTTGTTTGTGATCCTCTCAATGTAGCTCTGCATGATATATTACAATTTTGAAATAAAGTATAATAATAATTAGAGATGAGCAGTTTGGTTTTCCTGAAATACGAACACACCCGATTTTAGGGGTTCTGAGGACCTAGGGCCTGATTCAGAGTAGGGGTGTGCACCGGCCACTTTTCGTGTTTTGTGTTTTGGTTTTGGATCTGGATCTTTCTTCGTGTTTTGGATCTGGATTGGTTTTGCCAAAACCACCCTTCCGTGTTTTGGGTTCTGGGTTTTGTGTTTTGGATCTGTATTTTTTTTAAAAAAAGCATAAAAACAGCTAAAATCACAGAATTTGTGGGTTTTTCTGCTCCTATGCTATTATTAACCTCAATAACCTTAATTTCCACTCATTTCCAGTCTATTCTGAACACCTCACACCTCACACTAGTGTTTTTATGTCCAAAAGGTTGCATCGAGGTAGCTGGATGACTATGCTAAGAGATACGAGTGGGCGGCACAAACACGTGGTCCATCTAGGAGTGGCACTGCAGTGGCAGACAGGATGGCAGTTTGAAAAACTAGGCCCCAAACTATACATACTGCAAAGAAAAAAAAGAGGTGCAAGATGGAATTGTCCATGGGCCCTCCCACCCACCCTTATGTTGTATAAACAGGACATGCACACTTTAACAAACCAAACATTTCAGCGCCAGGGTCTGCCACACGACTGTGGCTGAAATGATTGGTTCGTTTGGGCCCCCACAAAACAAGCTGGCAATTAATCTGTCCCTGCACAAACTGGCTCTACGGAGGCAAGATGTCGTCCTCATCCCCCTCATCCACCGATTCCTCACCCTCTTCAGTGTTGTGTACATGCTCATCCTCACAGAGTATTAATTCGTCCCCGCTGGATTCCACAACCACAGGTCCCTCTGTACGTTCTGGAGGCTGGTCTCCCTGGAAGAGTTGATAATTCATTTTATGAACATCATCTTCTCCACATTTTGTGGAAGCAACCTCCTACGCCTTTCGCTGACAAGGTTCCCGGCTGCACTAAACACTCATTCGGAGTACACACTGGAGGGGGGGCAACTCAGGTAAAATAGAGCCAGTTTGTACAGGGACCTCCAAATTGCTTCTTTTTCCTGCCAGTACAGGTACGGACTGTCTCACATGCCTACTTGGATGCTGTCACCGATGTAATCCTTTAACAGACAGAAGCACGCTTGACGCTGCTGCTTTGAGGATGCAAGTGCGGCTACAGCCCACACAATTCACAAAGACAGAAAAAAGAAGAAGAATATTTTTATTGTTTGTGTAGCACACTTTGAGGGTGTCACCATCCTTTAACAGACAGACGCACGCTTGTCGCTGCTGCTTTGAGGATGCAAGTGCAGCTACAGACCACACAATTCACAAAGACAGAAAAAAAAAGAAGAATATTTTTATTGTTTGTGTAGCACACTTTGAGGGTGTCACCACCCTTTAACAGACAGACGCACGCTTGTCGCTGCTGCTTTGAGGATGCAAGTGCGCTATATCGCACACAAGTCACAAACACATTAAAAAAATAGTTTTTTATTTTTTGGAGCACTTTGAGAGTTACACCACCCTTTAACAGACAGACGCACGCTTGTCGCTGCTGCTTTGAGGATGCAAGTGCGGCTACAGCCCACACAATTCACAAAGACAGAAAAAAGAAGAAGAATATTTTTATTGTTTGTGTAGCACACTTTGAGGGTGTCACCACCCTTTAACAGACAGACGCACGCTTGTCGCTGCTGCTTTGAGGATGCAAGTGCGGCTACAGCCCACACAATTCACAAAGACAGAAAAAAAAAGAACAATATTTTTATTGTTTGTGTAGCACACTTTGAGGGTGTCACCACCCTTTAACAGACGGACGCACGCTTGTCGCTGCTGCTTTGAGGATGCAAGTGCGGCTACATCCCACACAAGTCACAAACACATTAAAAAAATTGTTTTTTATATTTTGGAGCACTTTGAGAGTTACACCACCCTTTAACAGACAGACGCACGCTTGTCGCTGCTGCTTTGAGGATGCAAGTGCAGCTACAGCCCACACAATTCACAAAGACAGAAAAAAAAAGAAGAATATTTTTATTGTTTGTGTAGCACACTTTGAGGGTGTCACCACCCTTTAACAGACAGACGCACGCCTGTCGCTGCTGCTTTGAGGATGCAAGTGCGGCTACAGCCCACACAATTCACAAAGACAGAAAAAAAAAGAGCAATATTTTTATTGTTTGTGTAGCACACTTTGACGGTGTCACCACCCTTTAACAGACAGACGCACGCTTGTCGCTGCTGCTTTGAGGATGCAAGTGCGGCTACAGCCCACACAATTCACAAAGACAGAAAAAAAAAGAAGAATATTTTTATTGTTTGTGTAGCACACTTTGAGGGTGTCACCACCCTTTAACAGACAGACGCACGCTTGTCGCTGCAGCTTTAAGGATGCAGGTGCGGCTACAGCCCACACATTTCACAAAGACAGAAAAAAAAAGAACAATATTTTTATTGTTTGTGTAGCACACTTTGAGGGTGTCACCACCCTTTAACAGACAGACGCACGCTTGTCGCTGCTGCTTTGAGGATGCAAGTGCGGCTACAGCCCACACAATTCACAAAGACAGAAAAAAAAAGAAGAATATTTTTATTGTTTGTGTAGCACACTTTGAGGGTGTCACCACCCTTTAACAGACAGACGCACGCTTGTCGCTGCTGCTTTGAGGATGCAGGTGGAATCTAGACGGGATTTGGAACCGGGGACACACTACCTCCATCAATTGTCTAAATCCCACTGCACTAATGGCGGATACCGGACGCACGTCTACCACCAACATAGCAGTCAAGGCCTCAGTTATACGTTTTGCTTCAGGATGACTGCTGTCGTACTTCATCCTCATCGCTAGGGACTGTTGGAGGGTCAATTGTTTAGTAAAAGTAGTGGTGTTCCTACTTCCTCTCTGGGATGATGAACAACTCCCAGCAGCAGCAACAGCACTAGGAGGAAGTGGTTCTTGATCTTTCCCTATTTTATTTTTATCGGAGAAAGTTTGGTCCTCCATTTATGTTATATTGATATATACGTGCGGCTAAGGCGCACACAAACACAGAAAATATTTTTTATTTTTGCTGGAGAGTAGTGCACTTTGTGGGTTACACCACCCTTTAAGAAATGAGCCAGCCGGCTCTTTACTTATGGGACACAGGCGCACGCTTGGCGCTGCTCCTTTGTTGATGCACGTGTGGCTACTGCGCACACAATTCACAAACACAGAAAAAAAAATTGTATTTGGTTTGGAGTGTATTTTGGGGGTTACAGCACCCTTTAACGGTCAAGCCAGCTGGCCCTTTACTTATGACACAGGCGCACGCTTGGCACTACTTTGTTGATGCACGTGCGGCTACTGCGCACACAATTCACAAACACAGAAAAAATATTTTGTTATTTGGTTTGGAGTGTACTTTGGGGGTTACAGCACCCTTTAACGGTCAGGCCAGCCGGCCCTTTACTTATGACACAGGCGCACGCTTGGCACTACTTTGTTGATGCACGTGCGGCTACTGCGCACACAATTCACAAACACAGAGAATAATTTTTTTTTTGGTTTGGACTGGAGTGTACTTTGGGGGTTACAGCACCCTTTAACGGTCAAGCCAGCTGGCCCTTTACTTATGACACAGGCGCACACTTGGCACTACTTTGTTGATGCACGTGCGGCTACTGCGCACACAATTCACTAACACAGAAAATAATTTTTTTTTTGGTTTGGACTGGAGTGTACTTTGGGGGTTACAGCACCCTTTAACGGTCAAGCCAGCCGGCCCTTTACTTATGACACAGGCGCACGCTTGGCACTACTTTGTTGATGCACGTGCGGCTACTGCGCACACAATTCACAAACACAGAAAATAATTTTTTTGGTTTGGACTGGAGTCTACTTTGGGAGTTACAGCACCCTTTAACGGTCAAGCCAGCCGGCCCTTTAATTATGACACAGGCGCACGCTTGGCACTACTTTGTTGATGCACGTGCGGCTACTGCGCACACAATTCACAAACACACAAAAAATATAATTTTTTTTGCACTTGGGGGGAGCACCCCTGATGGACAGAGCACCCCCTGGACAACACTACAGCACCCCTTTAGGACTGGGACACTGCACAGGACTTTGGAGTGGACACAGCCCCTATGGAGAACTGACTGCACAACACAGTCCAGCCAGCCCCTATGGACTTTGAAGTAGTGGACACCAGCAGCACAGCACAGCACAGCACAGCACAACACTACTCTGCACTACACTACACTACACTACACAGCCCAGCCAGCCCTAACTCCCACCCTCCCTCTTCACTGTCCACAGCCGAGTGAGAAAATGGCGCCGACGCAGGTACCTTATATAGGATCCAAAACCCGCGAGACTAGGAAGGCGGGATGATGACGTTTTGCCTCGATTTCAAATCCGAGTCAGGCGGGAAAAGTCGAGCCTGACTCGGATCTGCCTCGGATCGGGGAGGCTCGGGGGGGTTCTGATTCCAGAAATCCGAACCCGCTCACCCCTAATTCAGAGCCACTCGTAAGCGGCAGCTCGTTCGCTCTGAGCGATGTTTGCCCAACTGTGCATGCGTACGGATCGTTATACGCATGCGCGAACCAGTCAGTGCGGCCGAAATTCATGTGCTCGCAAAATAGCGAATGCCTGCTAATTTGAGTGACAGAAAGAGGCGTGTGTGGGTGGTAACAGGGGAAGGTGCTTGAAAACGGGGAGTGGAGATCCGATCGCAGGCGTGCTTAAAGGTCAAAATGAGCGTTTTATGGGTGTGCATAATTAAAACAGCAGCGTCATTGACCACGTCACTGGGTTATTTTATAGCCAGAACTGCTCGCAAAATTGTGGTAGCAAAAACCAACCACAAGAATAGCGAGCAGTTCATACCCTGTTCGATGTACTCGATTAATCTAATAAATAGCGGACATGACGTAGGATGCGAGCGGCCAGGGGGCGTAGTTTCCTAAAAAACGACCGCAAGTTTTGTACGCTCGTTCAGACCTAGAGGCGTGAACAGACCGCAAACAGCGAACGGATCATTTGAATAGCCACCCCTATTTTCTGGACGAGCGAGCGCTAATTGTGTCCGCTCTGAATCAGGCCCCTGATTCAGACCCGCTCGCTAGGAATCGTCCAGCCGAGTGAGTGACAGGCGAAGCCGTTTGTCGGTGGTGACAGGGGCTGGCCATTAAAAATGGGGGAATGGAGGTGCGAACGCAGGCGTGTCTGAGCGTCTTAACGCTGTTTCAGAGGTGTGCATAATTATAAGGCAGCGTCATAGTACACGTCAGCTGGCTGTATTTTACACTGAAGTGCTCGAAGTGCTTGCGGTAGGGTACAGTCAATCACAAGCGCTGCGTTCGCTTCCGATGGTTAGTTTTATGCAGCCTAGCGGGGTTAGGGTTAGGTTTTTTTGGGGGGGACATTAGGGTTAGGTACCCCTATGGAGGAGGGTTAGGGTTAGGCACCACTGGTGGAGGATTAGGCAGGGCCGGCCCTAGGGGTGTTCGACCACTGCGGTCGCACAGGGGCGCCGCCCATAGAGGTCGCACCCCTCACCAGTCTGGTCCCACTGATCCACCCATGGGCCAAAGTGGCCCACGGGTGGTCAAATCGGGAGGTTGGGGACCACCACCACTGCAGCTGTGCGGTGTTGTCGGACCCCCGGAGCGTGAATGGATGCCGCGCAAATGTGCGAGGCACTCATTCACTGACGGGAGAGGGCTGGGGAAAGCCCAGCCAGTGACAGAGGGCTGGGCTTTACCCCCAGCCTGACGTTATTCGTAGGAGTGCCATGCAGGCACGCCTCCAAATAACGTCACTAAGGGGCGTGGCCTATAAGCCACACACCCCCGCGATTGCAAGGCGCATTTTACCTGGCCGGCACAGGGTGCTCAGACCCCTGGAGCCGGCCCTGGGGTTAGGGTTAGGCACTAGGGGGTGGGTTAGGTTTAGGCAAGAAGGTGGTAGAGTTAGGTTTAGGCATTAACGGGGAGGGTTAGGGGAAGAAGGGGGGTGGGTTAGTATACTTACCCGACCCCTGTTGGGATACCAACCATCGGGATGCCGCTGTCAGTATTTTGATAGCAGGCATCCCGACAGCCGGCATTACATACCCATTCCTTTGTCAGCACCTCCATTTAGTTTTGCATCACATGGGAAAGATAAGTGGTGCATTAACCTAAATGTTATATTCCATCAGAGCCAAAGCTGATGATAAACAACTGATATCTCCTAGAGGCGGCTAATGAAATGGGTCTTCAGTCCTCCTAGCCCACAACTATTTGACAATATTTTCCCATATATCTGTAGGACTTATCACCGGTGATCTCACATTTTTTACTCAGGATATATTGAAATTGGATCCAGAAGCCAGGGCCGTAACTAGGGTGGTGCAACCAGTGCCATGGCACAGGGCAGGGGCGCTGTTTGGGCCTGTCAATTTTCTGTTTATTATCATTCTCACTTGTACCTTCCTCTTATTTTATCCCCAGCATCTACTGGCCTCCAATATCTCTTCTCTGGCCCTTCCCCATGAGACCATGGTCCTTTTTCGGATGTGTTATCTCCCTATTTAAAAAATAGGGGGGGAACCAATGCTCTTTCTGGCACAGGACACCAAAAGTTTAGTTATGGCTCTGCCAGAGGCCAAATGTAAAACACTATTCAGTAAAGCTGGCGACAATTGATTTTGGGTAGTAGTCTAACCTATGAATGCAAAGTTTGTTTATAAAGACAAAACAAAAGTTATTTATTCACATACGGTTGGAAAGCCTGAGATAATACAACCAATACAACAGGGTGCTCAATGATAAGAGAGAAATACAAATGTGGGAGCGGTAATGATTTGTGAAATAGGTAAAAATCACACACATAAATGGTGGGGATGTATTCAGGAAGCCGATGGTCTAAATACCAACCACCGGCTTCCCAACTGTATAGCGCGGGGCAGCCAAGCAGCGGCAAACCGTTGGGAGCAGGGTGCGGTAAGAAGCCCACAGGCTTCTATAGGGTAATGCCAGATTTTTCTGGCGTTACCCTCTGCACCGATAAAAGTGCGGCCGGGCCTTAGTACATATGGAAATGTGGTAAAAACCCCGAAAACAGGGTTTTTACCGCAATTTTCCATTAGTACATCCCGGCCAAAGTTTTTTGGGGTCTGCCTGCCCCCTAAGTGGTGAGTTGCATATAGATTTGTGCACTTCAGTTCTCTCTGGAGCGCCTAAATTTGTTTTTGTTGTTACTGCTCAAGAATAAGAACTGCTCACAAAGAAAGGCTTGTCCTAAAATCACCAAATTCTGGTATAAATGTGTGTATTTTATGGATCCTTTGATTCAGATTAGACTCCCTTGAGATTACAAATCTCTCTTTGATTACTTTGGTGATTGGTAGTCCTCCCTTCCTGGGAAGCAGAGTCTTCCTCTTCCAACAGTTGTCACCTTAGCTAAAAAGGCAATCTAGCGTAAAGGACATCCCCCCTCACCACCAATTTTGAGTATGGTACACGCCGACCTATTGGATTTGCTCTAGTATAACAGGCGTATAGTGCTTGTGAATATTGAGAAGGGGATTGTTAGCTTTTATGCAAAATTAAAACTCTATTTGACTCTTTGGTGCATACTGTATTTATTCATTATCGGGTTAGAGATCTCCTGGATGTTCTAAAACCACACACAGGGTCAGGGGCATAGATAGGAGCCTGTGTCTGCAATGTGTTAAAAGTGAACTAATCGCTAATCTCTGATATCTGCTGCGGTCCCCCAGGGAGATGCTCCTGGGGGATACCTAATATTTATGAGGGGGGGGGATTGATAAATAGGTTCCCTTACTTTACCCTAAGCTGAATTCCATCCAGAAAATGTTTGGGTCCACAGAATGGATGTTATCAAGACAACTCCGATTTTATGCTACCTGACTACTGCCGTTATTTTGTTTTCAATTAGTGGTATTGTACACGGTAGGAATGACGGCATTTGGTGAACTTGGTTGTGGATGGACCCCAGATATTGTGGGAACTCCACAGAACCCCTGATTTGAGCATTGGTCTATTGTGAGATGATTGATTTGATTTGGTTTTCCCACAACTAAATGAGACCCAAATCTGTGTGTGGCCAAATCTGCCATATACTCTTTGGAGTCGACAAATCGGAGGTTACAATATAGAGTAGCGATGGACACAAGCCGAAGGTTACAATATAGAGTAGCGATGGACACAAGCCGAAGGTTACAATACAGAGTAGCGATGGACACAAGTCGGAGGTTACAATATAGAGTAGCGATGGACACAAGCCTGAGGTTACAATATAGAGTAGCGATGGACACAAGCCAGAGGTTACAATATACAGTAGCGATGGACACAAGCCAGAGGTTACAATATAGAGTAGCGATGGACACAAGCCAGAGGTTACAATATAGAGTAGCGATGGACACAAGCCGGAAGTTACAATATAGAATAGTGATGGACACAAGCCGAAGGTTACAATATAGAGTAGCGATGGACGCAAGTCCATTGCCCTCATGTGACTTACGTAAGTTTTTGTTGCACTGCTCATGCGTATAGCATATGCTCTTCTTTTGGGTGGAGTGCATCTTATACTTGTGGACCCTTGTGCTTGGAAACATGTAACAGTGGGGTCTTTCCATGTAAATTCAGTAGAGTAAGGGCGTGAGGATGCAAGTCAAACACGCCCCTTTATTGCCTTACATGAATTGTAAAGAATATGATTTTAGGCAGGGGCGTAACTAGACCTAGGGGGGCCCCGTAGCAAAATTTTGAAGGGGCCCCCATAGGTCCCCGCCCCCCCTTCCCCTCTGTCCACGTCCCCCCTCCACTCCCTCCGAACTCCCCTCTCCCCGATTTACCTGCTCCATGGTCGCGCTGCGCAGGGCAGGCACACCACCTCTCCTGGTCGGCTCCATCTCTCCTCACTGACTGATGCTGCGACGATGCAGCCATGCAGGGGGGAGTAGCCGTGACCACAGAGAAAGTAAGTCGAGGAGGGTGTGTGGAAGGGGGAGCATCGACCGAGGCCTGGCACCGTAGGTACAGGGGGAGGGCCGGGCACCAAGTCGGTCCGGGCCCCATAGCAGCCGCACCCACTGCACCTACGTTAGTTATGTCACTGCTTTTAGGTGTTGTATGGTTGCTCCTTCCATTTGGCTGGTTACTGGTGCAAGTTATAATGTTGATGATAACAATGGCCACATTTTTATATCCAGACATTAAATTTAAGCTCAAAATACAGCCTCACAAATATAAGTGCACAGACGCATTTTTGCATAAAGATAAAGGGCTTGATTCAGAGACAGACGCAAGAGTGATCCGTGCTGCGTCCTTGGTAGCAGCGGATCTCAGAATGTATGTCAATGATGCAGGTGTTGTCTTTTGAATTGAGATACCCATCTGTGCCTTCTCAAATCTGCTGCATGCGCCCTAGGGGCTGATTCCAATGGAAAACCAGCCAGGGAAGTTTAATGAAGCAGCCCTAATGGGGACAAGGTCTGATATGGGGGTGAAGTCTGTGAAAGGGGGTGGGATCCCTCCTCAAAGGGCCTAATTATGAGTTGCTGCCTTCCTTGCTTCTTTTGCTGCAGTTTCGTCTGTAACTTTATGCTAATGCCGCTACAGAGTCCTTCCCTGGTGTACATCCGTGCTCCCGAATAGACGCCTACTGCCAGTGTGCACAGATGGTGCAATCATGGTCTGTGCTTCTTTAGACGCACCCATCGGTTGGACCATTGAAACTTTCACCAGCCCTATGCTAGATGCAGATCAACCATATGGCCTCTTGTGAGCGATTCAGCGTCTATGTACACAACCACTTTCAGCAACAGGTCCGTGTCACTCCAATAACACACCCATACTACAGCACATCTACATCTGATTAGACTACCCCCTGTAACAGCCTAGGAACGCCCAACACATTTCTATTACACTATACTGAATCTGTACTGCAACTCTGTACAAACATGATTGAGACGCCTGCGCACACGAAAAACATCACACAAGAAAAACAAAAAACTTTGGCCCCCCACAGAAAAAAAAATAACACATTGGCCCCTACAGGAAAAAATAAAACACATTGGCCCCCGACAGAAAAAAAAACATTGCCCCCACAGGAAAAAAACACCCAATAGGTCCCACAGGGAAAAAAACACACACATTGGTCTACACAGGAAAAAATAAAACACATTGATTCATTGATTGCCCTCACAGGAAAAATAAATAAATAAAACACATTGATTCCCCCCAGTCCTCTACAGAAGACTGAGTGACCTCACCTGCTGGGCTGTACCAGATAGCTGCGGAGCCAATTGCAGGAGACCAGCCTCCAGACTGATGAGTGCCTCCACTCGCTCCAGAAAGTCCAGACCAGTGAGTGTCTTCCTTCCAGAGAATCAAGACCAGACCAGTGGGTTGGAACTTGCTCCCTCTCTCTCACCCGGGCCCTCAGCACCGTTCTCAGCCCTTGTCAGTTCAGCCTCTCATCACCATCTTCTGCTCTTGTAACCTTAGCACCTCATCACCATCTTCCAACCTTGAGCATCATTCTCAGCCCCTCACCACCTTCCTCAACCTTCAGCCCCATCCTCTGCCCCTCACCGCCATCCTCAGCCCCCAGCCCTATCCTCAGCCCCTCACCACCATCCTCAGCCCTCATCATCATCTTCAGCCTGCATTCCCTTCATCACCTTCCCCTCATCACTATCTCTTTGGGGGCAATTCAATTGTTTTCTCCAGAGTCTGCATTTCTGCTCGCCCCCTCCTGAGGAGGCGAATAGAAATGTGTGATTAATCCTGGATAGGGTGCCCAAACAAGAATTTAGATAGGTTTAGCCTTTACAAAAGGGAGATAATTAATGGGTGCCCAAAACAATTGAATTGCAACATTGGGCACCCATTAATTACCGCAACATAAAAAACAATTGAATCGCCCCCAGTGAGTACTAAAACAAACATAAACTCAAGGCTGGCTGGATGCTAACTTCACCCCTGCTCTTCACCCCAGGCAGATGGCAGCACACAGTTCCCAGTGATCGACGGCTACTGTTCTCCCTTCTGCACACAGCCAGAGACTCCTGCAACGGGGACCATGTCTCCAGCAGCTGCTGCTCCTGGCTAGCGGCACCCGAAAGTGCCCACTAGCTGGAGAAAATGATAACTTCTGGTTTGCATTCCACAGTGGAACGCAAATTCCGGAAGCGCGGCAGCTGGCTGATGTGAGCCGCTCCGGCTGGCTGATGTGAGCCGGCCAGCCCGGCAGAGGGGAATATGGGACCGACTCAGCAGGAACATTCCCGCTTTCCCGGTGGCCCAATTCGCTCCTGCGTGCATCCATTGACGCAGCATCAGATCACCATTGGGAACATCAGCGGATCATCGGACATTCTGTGTAAGCCTAAGGTTACTCAGCATGTCCACCGCAGGTAAGGTGCCGAGGCCAGTGAAGCTGGGTCGGTAGATACAGTTGCTGGTATTGGTGCGCCTCAAAAACTCCAGTGACAGTCTGCGTTTTCAAAGCTCCTCCCCATCGCCACCCCAAAGGGCTGCAGACTATCAATCAGGTTGCGGCTTCCAGCACTGCGACCAGAGCCGCAGCAGCATCATGGTACATGTCCACTGTGGCTCCGGCACAGTCACCAAAGAAATCAGTTATTAACTACCGATTCCCCTTTAGCGTCCAGCTCTGAATGAAAGCCAAAGTCCGATTTTTACTTTTGTATCTTAACCAGTCCCTGTATATGCAGTTTAAAATATTAGTAAGTAAAATGGGATACAGACTAGATGATGGGCCTGTTGGTATTTTTCTACTGTCAACAGAATGTGCATCTTGCTATTACCTACCACACCTTACCAACGGAAGGAAAGGAAACTCATGAAATGTATCCTGGGAGGCCAACGCTGTCATGTACCAATATAAACTTTATTTTTTTCTAGCAAAATATCATTCTATTTTCCTTACACACAGAACCATGTTGTGTTTTAAAGGTCGAAAAGCAAATAGAGCTGCCTAGCTTTCTTTACAGAATATTCATTAATTTCAGGGCCAGGGATGGTGGTGTTCATTTAACCCTTTCCATGGCTGGCAGTTTTGAAAGAGGAAATATTTTATTAAGGAATAGTACCAAAAATAAATAAACAGCATTGAGAAAAAGAGATGGGGCCTCATCTAAAGTTAGGAACAAGACCAGTCCAACTAAGATGCGACTAGTTAGGGGGTAAGGTCACTCAGACCATGATGTTGTTGGAATAGAGCTCTCTGGGCCTGAATCACCAGAAGAGGGAATTGCAAAGCCGCACACAAGTAACTTTTCAATTCCGTCCTAGCAAAAATGCAAATGCAGCAGCCGGGGATTACGTTGTGATGTTGGACGGCGCCGGCCAGTTGAATTATCCTCAGCATACGAAGGCTTACCGGCATGTGCGGCCAGGAATCTGTATCCATGGACACAGATCTTGGCCTTGCCACTCCGGGAAAATGGGGGCGACATACAACGGCCGCCCCCTTCTTTCTACCGCCCCGCAAAGGCCTCTGTCTGTCAATCAGCCAGAGGCATATTGGGGCGCGCGTGCGATCACGCAGGACCTGTTCTGCTAATGCACAGAACGGGTCCTGCGAACAATCAGCTTCCCTATAATCGTGCACTGCTGAATCAGGCCCTCTGTGCTGTCTCTCCTGAACCGCCGAGACCCCGTACTATTAAAGTTGCATCACAGCGCCAACTCCAACCCGGCCAACTTAGATGTCCGCACATCTTCCAGCTTTGTCCTCCATTGTGGAAGAAAGTGCCCCTGTGTGTCTCTCATATACAAAGTGGGTGTGTAATGCCAGATACAATGAAGGTAGCACTATGTCACCACAGCTAGTTGCGCTAAGTACTCCACTGCCTCCACTGAGTATAAACACAGGTGTGTGCCTCACTACCTACACGGTCCTGGTTGAATTGTTCCACCTGCTGCACACATTATATGCTTGGTGCCAGTGGCGGCTCAATGGGTGGGCTTACGGGGCTGCCACCCTGAGCGATGTAGCCTAGTAGGACGCAGCGACGACCACTCAGTCTTTGCATCATTCTGCCTCCTGTTTTGGTACATGCAGCTGCCCTGCACTACCTCTTCTTGCCGCAGTCGCTGGGTACTAGGACCCAGTGGCTCTCCATGGAGATGTGACCTTCGACCTTCTGCACATGCGCAGCTCCAACACGTCTTTCCTCCAGGGTGCCCTGTACGAACGAACGTAACCCTGATTTATTCCCTATATCCCTGAGACCTCAGAGTCCACTGTTCCACCACCAGAGCATATGCATATAAATCACGCCCCCACCAATATATTTAAGCCAGCATATAGTGTGTGAACTACCCTGGCGCACTACAATGCCCATCATAACCCTAAAGTTCCTGGCTACACCCGGACAATCCTTGTAATCTGTACCTGCTGTTAACCCTGTGTTACCTGTTCCTGTTTCAACCTGGTTAATAAACCAGGTTCTGGTTAAGTAATCTGTTGTGTGGACTAATCTCCATTTGCATATCGCTGCCACCTACCACCACAGCCTCTGCCATTATCTGCTGCTTCTTCACTGCTTCATCCTGCCCCCTGGTCCATCCCACCTCCCCTCCTGGTCTGTGAAGCTGCTGCCCTTCCTCAGCTCTATTCCACCCCCTGGTCTGTGCTACCTTGCCCTTCTCTGCTCCATCCCGCCCCCTGGTTCGAGCTGCCCTTCCCCTCAACATACAGCCTCCCAAAGGCATTTCTAGAGAGGAGGGGGCCCGTGTGCAGTCTCCAACACGGGCCCCCTCCTCTCCGCCCGGCGGCCAGCAGCGTACTGAGCTGTGCGCGACCAGCGCCGGAGTTATAGACTCTGGGCACTAGAGTGTGCCCAGAGTCTATAATGTATGCACAGGTCACCGGGAAAATGGCTGGGGCGGCCATTTTCCCTTTACTGCGCATGCGCAAACAACGGAAAAATGGCCGCCGCGGTCGCAGTCGTTTTACAGCGCTGGACCCCCGCGCTGACTTGGGACTCCGGAGAGGTAAGTAATATTATGGGTGCAGGGTGTGTGGTGCAGGGCCCCCCTGGACCCAGGGTCCCGTGTTCCCTGCATACCCTGCACCCATTATAGATACGCCCCTGCTGCCGCCCTAAGCTCTGTACTGTCTCCCCCCTGCTCCCTGCAGCTACTGCTTTCCCCCTGCCACATATTGCCTTCCCATGATCCCCCTGCTCTTTGGTGCTGCGCCCTGTATATCCCTCCTTTCCCCTGAACCATGCTGCCATCCCCCAGCTGCATACCCCCTCCCCCATGCTCTGTGGTAGTGATTTCCCCTGCTCCCTGCAGCTACTGCCTCTTCTGTGGTATGTGGCCAGTGACTGACCTCTCCAGGGTTTTCAGGTGGTCCAGCAGCCCCAGTGATGTCATGGGGCTGCCAGAGGAAGAAAGGAGCAGTGCAGCCTAGAAATTAGTCATGTACACTACTACATAGGTGAGTACATGCGTTAGATTTATATTTTTCCATAGCCCACCACTCTCTCCTTCCCCGCATGTTTGTGTCTCTTATCAGTATGCTTTGCCCACTTTACTCTTTGTTCTATTTTTTTAGTGTTTCTCTTTATCTTCCCTCTCTCTATGGTTAGTCTGTTGCCCTACCTTCCCCCGGTGCTTTATTTTTTCTCTCCTCCGTCTAGTGTGTCAGTGTCTGTTGCCCACTTTACCCATTGTCTCAATTTTTTCCAGTGTTTCTCTCATTCTGATGTAGTGTGGAGAGGTAGTATACTAATTTTTTATTGTAGGGTAGAAGGCGTTCTGTAATGTAATGTAGGGTATAGAGGGGTCAGTAATGTAGTGTAGGGTATAGAGTAGGGATGAGCGGGTTCGGATTTCTGAAATCCGAACCCCCCCGAGCCCTCTCGATCCGAGTCATATCCGAGTCAGGCTCGACTTTTCCCGCCTGACTCGGATCTGAACTCGAGGCAAAACGTCATCATCCCGCCTTCCGGATTTCGCGGGTTTTGGATTCCATAAAAGGTCCCCGCGTCGGCACCATTTCTCACTCCGGCTGTGGACAGTGAAGAGGGAGGGTGGGAGCTAGGGCTGGCTGGGCTGTGTTGTGCTGCTGTTGTCCATAGGGGCTGTGACCACTCAGTCCATAGGGGCTGACTGGGCTGTGTTGTGCTGCTGTTGTCCATAGGGGCTGGCTGGACTGTGTTGTGCTGCTGTTGTCCATAGGGGCTGGCTGGACTGTGTTGTGCTGCTGTCATAGGGGGAAGCAATCGGGAAGCAGACTGCCTAAATACCGGCAGCCGGCTTCCCGACTGTCATATCCCGGCAAGGGTGAAATGCCGGGCATCTAGATGTAGATGCCCGCATTTCCCCGACGCCGGGAGATCGGCGCCCGGCATCCCGATCGTAGTGATGCCGGGCGCCGCGAGCGGACAACCCCGGGGGGGGGAGGGTTAGGTTTAGGGCTCCCGGGGGGGGGGACCTAGGGTTAGGCACCCCCCCGAGAGAGTTAGGGTTAGGCTAGGGGGAGGGAGGGTTAGGGTTAGGCACCCCCGGGGGGGACTTAGGGTTAGGCACCCCCCCGGGGGACTTAGGTTTAGGCAACGGGGAAGGGGGTGGTTAGGGTTAGGCACTTAGAGGGGGGATTAGGGTTAGGCACTTGGGGGGGAAGTTAGGGTTAGGCACCCCTAAGGAGGGTTAGGTTAGGTTAGTAGATACTTACCTATCCACGATCGGTATTTCCAGCGCTGTCAGGCTTCCGCTGCTTCTAACTCTGCTCTTGTCGGGCTTCCGCTGACGGGAATCGAACCGCCGGCCATGCGGCCGGCGGTATTTCATACCCATTCCATTATAGGGGCTGGCTGGGCTGTGTTGTGCAGTCAGTGTCCACTCCAAAGTCTATAGGGGCTGGCTGACTGTGTTGTGCAGTGTCCCATAAAGGATGTAGTCCTAGAGGGGTGCTGTAGTGTTGTCCAGGGGGTGATCTGTGCATCAGGGGTGCTCCCCCAAAGTGCACTCCAAAAAAAATGATTTTTTTTCTGTGCTTGTGAATTGTGTGCGCAGTAGCCGCACGTGCATCAACAAAGTAATGCCAAGCGTGTGCCTGTGTCATAAGTAAAGGGCCGGCTGGCTTGACCGTTAAAGGGTGGTGTAACCCCCAAAGTGCACTCCAAACAAAATAAAAAATTATTTTTTTCTGTCTTTGTGAATTGTGTGCACTATAGCTGCACGTGCATCAACAAAGGGGCAGCGCCAAGCATGCGCCTGTGTCCCAAAAATTATTTTCTGTGTTTGTGTGCGCCTTAGCCGCACGTATATATCATTATAACATAAATGGAGGACCAAACTTTCTCAGATAAAAATAAAATAGAGAAAGATCAAGAACCACTTCCTCCTAGTGCTGAAGCTGCTGCCACTAGTCATGACATAGACGATAACATGCCATCAACGTCGTCTGGCAAGGCCGATGCCCAATGTCATAGTAGAGGGCATATACAATCCCAAATGATAAAGTTCAGGAAAATGACCTTAAAAAAAACATTTAAATCATCTGAGGAGAAACGTTAACTTGCCAATATGCCATTTATGACACGGAGTGGCAAGGAACGGCTAAGGTCTTTCCCTATGTTCATGACTAGTGGTTCAGCTTCACATGACAATGGAAGCCCTCATCCCGCTAAAAGAATCAAACAAGTTAAGCTGGCAAAAGCACAGTGAAGAACTGTGCGTTCTAAGAAGATATCACAAATCCCCAAGGAGAGTCCAAGTGTGGTGGCGGTTGCGATGCCAGACCTTCCCAGCACCGGACGGGAAGAGGTGGCTCTTTCCACCATTTGCACGTCCTCTGCAAGTGCTGAAAGGAGCACCCACAGTCCACTTGCTGATATGCAAATTGAAGATGTCACTGTTGAAGTACAACAGGATGAGGATACTGGTGTAGCTGGCGCTGAGAAGGAAGTTGGCCAGGAGGATTCGGATGGTGATGTGGTTTGTTTAAATCAGGCTCCGGGGGAGACAGTTGTTGTCCGTGGGATAAAAAAGCCCATAACGGTCATGCCTGGGCAGAAGACCAAACATTCCACCTCTTTAGTCTGGTAATATTTCTATCCAAATCCGGACAACAACTGTCTTGCCATATGTACCATATGTAAAGGTGACATAAGTAGGGGTAGGGACATTAACCACCTAGGAACATCCTCCCTTATACGTCACCTGCAGCGCATTCATAAAAAGTTACTGTCAAGTTCAGAAACTTTGGCTAAGACCGTAAGCAGTCCAGGGACACCTAAATCCCTTCGTCCTGTTGTATCCAAGCACCTGCAAACCACACCGTCAACTCCCTCCTCGTCAATTTCCTCCTTAGTCAGGATCGGAAGTAGTCCTGCAGGCCATGTCACTGGCATGACTGACTCTCCTATCCCGGATTCCTCCGGAGGATCCTGCATTGCTACGCCTACTGCTGCTGCTGCTGCTGTTGCTGCTGGGAGTCGTTCATCATCCCAGAGAGGAAGTAGGAACACCACTACTTTTACTAAACAATTGAACCTCCAACAGTCCTTAGCGAGGAGGATGAAGTACGACAGCAGTCATCCTGAAGCAAAACGTATAACTGAGGACTCGACTGCTATGTTGGTGTTAGACGTGCGTCCGGTATCCGCCATTAGTGCAGTGGGATTTAGACAATTAAAGGAGGTAGTGTGTTTCCACGGTTTCAAATGCCGTCTAGATTCCACTTCACTAGGCAGGCGATACCAAGAGTGTACAGAAACGTCAGAATAAGTGTCCTCAGTGTCCTGAAAAATGCAGTTGTACCCAATGTCCACTGAACCACGGACATGTGGACAAGTCTAACAGGGCAAACTAAGGACTATATGACTGTGACAGCCCACTGGGTAGAAGTATCACCTTATGCAGCAACAACAGCAGCGTTACCAGTAGCAGCATCTCAGAAACGCCAGCTCGTTCCAAGGCAGGCTACACTGTGTATCACCGGTTTCAGTAAGAGGCACACCGCTGACAACCTCCTAGAGAAACTGAGGGAAATCATCGCCCAGTGGCTTACCCCCACTTAAACTCTCCTGGGGATTTGTGATATCTGACAACGCCACCAATATTGTGCGGGCATTACATCTGGTAAAATTCCAGCACATCCCATATTTTGCTCACACAATAAATTTGGTGGTTTGGAAAAACTAGACAATTCCATCTTGCACCTCTTTTTTTCTTTGCATTATGTACTGTTTGGGGCCTAGTTTTTCAAACTGCCATCCTGTCTGCCACTGCAGTGTCACTCCTAGATGGGCCACGTGTTTGTGCCGCCCACTCATGTCACTTAGCATAGTCATCCAGCTACCTCGGTGCAACCTTTTGGACATAAAAACACTATTGTGAGGTGTGAGGTGTTCAGAATATACTGGAAATGGGTGGAAATTAAGGTTATTGAGGTTAATAATAGCATAGGAGCAGAAAAACCCACAAATTCTGTGATTTTAGCTGTTTTTATGCTTTTTTTAAAAAAAAATACAGATCCAAAACACAAAACCCAGAACCCAAAACACGGAAGGGTGGTTTTGGCAAAACCAATCCAGATCCAAAACACGAAGAAAGATCCAGATCCAAAACCAAAACACAAAACACGAAAAGTGGCTGATGCACACCCCTAGTATAGAGGGTTCAGTAATGTAGTGTAGGGTATAGTGGGGTCAGTGATGTAGTGTATGGTATAGAGGGGTCAGTAATGTAGTGTAGGTAGAAATTGGTCCGTAATGTAGTGTAGGGTATAGAGAGGTCAGTAATGTACCGTAGGGTATAGAGGGGTCAGTGATGTAAGGTATAGAGGGGTCAGTGATATAGTGTAGAGTATAAAGGGGTCAGTAATGTACTGTAGGGTATAGAGAGGTCAGTAATGTAGTGTAGGGTATAGAAGGGTCAGTGATGTAGTGTAGGGTTCAGAGGGGTCAGTGATGTAGTGTAGGATATAGAGAGGTCAGTAATGTAGTGTAGGGTATAGAGAGGTCAGTGATGTAGTGTAGGGTATAGAAGGGTCAGTGATGTAGTGTAAGGTATAGAGGGGTCAGTGATTTAGTGTAGGGTATAGAGTGGTCAGTGATGTAGTGTAGGGTATAGAGGGGTCAGTGATGTAGTGTAGGATATAGAGAGGTCAGTAATGTAGTGTAGGGTATAGAGAGGTCAGTGATGTAGTGTAGGGTATAGAAGGGTAAGTGATGTAGTGTAAGGTATAGAGGGGTCAGTGATGTAGTGTAGGGTATAGAGAGGTCAGTGATGTAGTGTAAGGTATAGAGGGGTCAGTGGTATAGTGTAGGGTACAGAGGGGTCAGTGATGTAGTGTAGGGTATAGAGGGGTCAGTAATGTAGTGTAGGGTATAGAGAGGTCAGTGATGTAGTGTAAGGTATAGAGGGGTCAGTGGTGTAGTGTAGGGTATAGAGGGGTCAGTGGTGTAGTGTAGGGTATACAGGGGGTCAGTGATGTAGTGTAGGATATAGAGTGGTCAGTGATGTAGTGTAGGATATAGAGGGGTCAGTAATGTAGTGTAGGGTATAGAGAGGTCAGTAATGTAGTGTAGGGTATAGAGAGGTCAGTGATGTAGTGTAAGGTATAGAGGGGTCAGTGATGTAGTGTAAGGTATAGAGGGGTCACTGATGTAGGGTATAGATGATGTTCATAAAAATTAATCATCAACTCTTCCAGGGAGACCAGCCTCCAGAACGTACAGAGGGACCTGTGGTGGTGGATTCCAGCGGGGATGAATTAATACTCTGTGAGGATGAGGATGTACACAACACTGAAGAGGGTGAGGAATCGGTGGATAAGGAGGATGAGGACGACATCTTGCCTCCGTAGAGCCAGTTTGTGCAGGGACAGATTAATTGCTAGCTTGTTTTGTGGGGGCCCAAACGAACCAATCATTTCAGCCACAGTCATGTGGCAGACCCTGGCGCTGAAAAGATTGGTTTGTTAAAGTGTGCATGTCCTGTTTATACAACATAAGGGTTGGTGAGAGGGCCCAAAGACAATTCCATCTTGCACCTCTTTTTTTCTTTGCATTATGTACTGTTTGGGGCCTAGTTTTTCAAACTGCCATCCTGTCTGCCACTGCAGTGTCACTCCTAGATGGACCACGTGTTTGTGCCGCCCACTCATGTCACTTAGCATAGTCATCCAGCTACCTCGGTGCAACCTTTTGGACATAAAAACACTATTGTGAGGTGTGAGGTGTTCAGAATATACTGGAAATGGGTGGAAATTAAGGTTATTGAGGTTAATAATAGCATAGGAGCAGAAAAACCCACAAATTCTGTGATTTTAGCTGTTTTTATGCTTTTTTTTAAAAAAATACAGATCCAAAACACAAAACCCAGAACCCAAAACACGGAAGGGTGGTTTTGGCAAAACCAATCCAGATCCAAAACACGAAGAAAGATCCAGATCCAAAACCAAAACACAAAACACGAAAAGTGGCTGATGCACACCCCTAGTATAGAGGGTTCAGTAATGTAGTGTAGGGTATAGTGGGGTCAGTGATGTAGTGTATGGTATAGAGGGGTCAGTAATGTAGTGTAGGTAGAAATTGGTCCGTAATGTAGTGTAGGGTATAGAGAGGTCAGTAATGTACCGTAGGGTATAGAGGGGTCAGTGATGTAATGTAAGGTATAGAGGGGTCAGTGATATAGTGTAGAGTATAAAGGGGTCAGTAATGTACTGTAGGGTATAGAGAGGTCAGTAATGTAGTGTAGGGTATAGAAGGGTCAGTGATGTAGTGTAGGGTTCAGAGGGGTCAGTGATGTAGCGCAGAGTTTAGATGGGTCAGTAATGTAGTGTAGGGTATAGAGGGGTCAGTGATGTAGTGTAGGATATAGAGAGTCAGTAATGTAGTGTAGGGTATAGAGAGGTCAGTGATGTAGTGTAGGGTATAGAAGGGTCAGTGATGTAGTGTAAGGTATAGAGGGGTCAGTGATTTAGTGTAGGGTATAGAGTGGTCAGTGATGTAGTGTAGGGTATAGAGGGGTCAGTGATGTAGTGTAGGATATAGAGAGGTCAGTAATGTAGTGTAGGGTATAGAGAGGTCAGTGATGTAGTGTAGGGTATAGAAGGGTAAGTGATGTAGTGTAAGGTATAGAGGGGTCAGTGATGTAGTGTAGGGTATAGAGAGGTCAGTGATGTAGTGTAAGGTATAGAGGGGTCAGTGGTATAGTATAGGGTATAGAGGGGTCAGTGATGTAGTGTAGGGTATAGAGGGGTCAGTAATGTAGTGTAGGGTATAGAGAGGTCAGTGATGTAGTGTAAGGTATAGAGGGGTCAGTGGTGTAGTGTAGGGTATAGAGGGGTCAGTGGTGTAGTGTAGGGTATACAGGGGGTCAGTGATGTAGTGTAGGATATAGAGTGGTCAGTGATGTAGTGTAGGATATAGAGGGGTCAGTAATGTAGTGTAGGGTATAGAGAGGTCAGTAATGTAGTGTAGGGTATAGAGAGGTCAGTGATGTAGTGTAAGGTATAGAGGGGTCAGTGATGTAGTGTAAGGTATAGAGGGGTCACTGATGTAGGGTATAGAGAGGTCAGTAATGTAGTGTTGGGTATAGAGGGGACAGTAATATAGTGTAAGGTATAGAGGGGATAGTGATGTAATGCAGAGTATAGGGAGCTTAGTAGTGGTAGGTCGGTAACGTAGTGTAGGGTACAGAAGGGTCTGTGATGTAATGTAGGGTATAGAGAGTTCATCAGTGGTGGGTATAGATATAATGTAGTGTAGGGTATAGAGGGGTCAGTAATTTAGTGAAGGGTATAGAGGGGTCAGTAATGTAGTATAAGGTATAGAGGGGTCAGTGATGTAGCGTAAGGTATATAGGGGGTCAGTAATGTAGTGTAAGGTATAGAGGGGTCAGTAATGTAGTGTAAGGTATAGAGGAGTCAGTAATGTAAAGAATAGAGGAGACAGTGATGTAGTGTAGGGTATAGAGGGGTCAGTAATGTAGCATAGAGTGTAGCGGGGTCAGTAATGTAGTGTAGGGTATAGAGGAGTCAGTAAAATACTAATCCAAAGCACTGAGGGCGAGTCAATGTTAGCCCAGTGCGCATGCGCATGATGGAGGCATCTCCGTCGTGCGCATGCGCGAGACCCGGATAACGACGGGCAAGCTCCGGCTCTCGCTACAAAAGGGGGCGTGCTGTCGATGGTGAGTGACAGCACGCCCCCTTTGGTGGGCGTGCCGGGGGCGTGGCTGCCCTGGGGACATCACAAATGATGTCAGTGGGAGTGCCTTCGGCTCTGATAGAGCCGAAAGCACTCCAGGGCTTGTGGCAATGAGACCCTACCACAAGGGTCTCGTCGCAAGCCCGATGGTCGCGATGGTCTTGACCTTCGCGACCATCTTCCTGGCCGCTCACTATAGCTGTGGGTGGTCACCCACAGCTATACGAGCGGCCAGGAGGCCGCTCTAAAAATGAAGGAGGATGGCCCTGATTCAGAGCGAGCGCTCTGTCAGAGCGTCCAGCTCTGAATCAGGGCCTTAATACACTATTATTGATTTCAAATGCTAAATGCAGGAAAAAGTACACAATCTGGGTAAAAAAAAGCAAGGGTCAGGTCCGATAAGAATGACCCTTGCCATGACTAGCATCATGTACCGTTATGCTTAAACTGAGAAGTGTTCCTGTGTTGTTCTGCAACCCATTCTGTCTGATTAATATAACAATCCCTACATTGTGTGTACGGACTTTTAACACACATATATCAACATCAGGTTTTTCCCAAAGGTTATGGGCCCTGGCCACTAGGCTTCCTGGCCACCAGTGTGTAATGAATAAAGACACCAAGAAAGTGGCTGCAGCAACAAGAAATAAAAGGATCTGAGTAAGTACAGAAAAGTGTGTTATTCATACTAAGGGTCAAAACATACAGCACCAGTGTTAGTATGGGCATCGACAAGTTTACAGGCTCAGAGAACTATGCTACATGGAAATTCACCATGCAGATGCAACTGAAGCAGGAAAATTTGTGGGATGTCAGTAGCGATGCCTGGGGTAATCCCAACCCAGAATATGTGGATAGAGCCATAGGGATGATTGGCTTAGCTGCAGAGCAGCATGTATATTTCATCATTCACCCAAAGGCGACAGCACCCAAAACGTGAGTAGCATTGCAGATGTCTTATGAAGACAAAGCCTTAAAGAAAATCAACCTGAGGCACTAAGATAGGTGCGTGCTTGAATATGAATGCATATATAGCTGGGAGGCTGTCTATGCAGCTTTGGCAGAGGAGACTGGGTTACCTAGGGTATGACAATGTGCAGAAGCTTCTAGATGGCATGGTAACAGGAATGTCAGTGAACAACCCAGAAAGACCAGAATGTGAAAGGGTAAGCATACACATTGTCCCTTACCTAAGTCAGCATCCAGAGCTAGAGCATCATTGGTGCACACAGACATCTGTGGACCAATGGAGGAAGAGTCCATGCACTACTACTAAGCTTAAAGACGATGCTACAAGGTTGATGCATGTATACTTCCTGAAAGCCAAGAATGAAGTAACCAGTCAAATTGCAGAATACAAGAAGCTGGTAGAGACTTAGGACCTGACTCAGACCCATTCGCTAAGGTGCGATCGCTCGCTGCCGGGCAATTGTTGCTCAGTGCACCTGCGTATAATTCGCTGTGCGCATGCGTAAGCCAGTCATTGTGATGGGGAATCGTGTGCTCGTAGCCCAAAGCCAGAGCGCTACTTTGAGTGACAGATAGTGCCGTTTGTGGGTGGTTAAACGGGAAGGTGCTTGTAAACGGAGGAGTGGTTTTGCGGATGCAGGCGTATCAGGCCAACAAAACGCCATTTAAACGGCTTGCATAATTAGCAAATGGTGTCATTGTACATGGCACCTGCATGTATTTCAGCCAGCACTGATCGTAGTGCTTGCGGCGGGTAGGGCTAACTCAAGGGCTGCAAGCAGCTCCGATGGCTCTCAATGTAACCGATTAATCCAACAATTCCAGGAGATGACATGTGTTGCAAGGGGAAAGGGGGCATCTTTATGCACTAGCGAGGGCTCAGTGCCGTAGCTCGCTAAGACATAGAGGGCGTCCTTACGCCATGCAGTGCGAACGTGAAGTTTGAATATCCAGCCCCTTTTTGCCAGCGAGCGCCCACATCTTGCGAGCAGGTCTGAATGAGCGCCTTTAACAGTCCTAAAAATAAAGGTGCTGAGATCTGACAATGGTCGAGTATATGGGTACAGAGATGTTGCTACTCTTCTAAAGCGCAATGGCATCCAACACCAATTAATGATTGACCACATAACTGATCAGAATGGTCTGAGCGAAAAGGCAAATAGAGCAATCATTGAAAGAGCACAGACTATACCTCAAGAATCTGACACCTACAGAGGCAGTCAAAAATAACTCACCATTGGAGGTGTGGCCCTGTAAAAAGCCAAGTGCCAGTCATCTCTGTGTATTTGGGTGTAAAGCATGTGCCCATAGTCCATCTCCTGTATTATGCTTGGATATTGTCAAGAAAGTAAAGGATACAGATTGTGTGACATTAACCACTTAATTGGCTAATATTTTTTCCAAAAACCGCTGAGAAATTTTCATTCTTTATGATCGATTAGGTCAAGAACATCTATTTAAAACTTATCAGCGCTGTTTCTTCTGATCTACTATGAACCTGTACTGTCAGTTTACACCACAGCGCAACCTCCAACAAAGATGTGCTACAGCGCATGCACGGCTTGTCCGTGTGGTTTCCAGGTCTGTCTTCCATTGTGAAAGGAGTACGTGCCCCTATGTGTCTCTCCTATAGGGAGTGGGTGTGTAATGCCAGAGACCCTACAAATGCCACTCTGTCCCCACCACTAGTTGCGCTACGTACTCCACTGCCACCACTGTGTATTAACACAATTGTGTGTCTCACTACCCACATGTTCCTTCTGGATCTGTTGAACCTGCTGCACACATTGTATGTCGCAACCCATTTTGTTATGTTGCAACCAATTTTGCCAGATTAAGTTATTCAGCATGTGAAATGACCTCCTTCATACACCTATATCAATATCTATAGGTTCTGCCAATGGATGCAATGCAAGGGGTGCAAATATAGCTAAAACTGAACAGTTCACAGTCACAAGTATCTAGGTAAATGCAGGAAACTAAAGGTGATGTAGCAAGCAGTGAAAAGAGTGGTGAAGTGGACCAGTGGAGAAGATGTTAATAGCATCCAATCAGCTTTGAGGTAACATTTATCAAGGGAATCGGTATGAAATACCCACGGAGGAGATGCTTTTTGTCAGTACACTCACACTGGCATCCCGAAGATTGGAATTCCAACAGGGGAACGGTGAGTACTGTTCCCCTGTCCTATTTACTCCCTAACCCTCTTTTTTTGTACCCTTATACTAACCCTCCCTACCCCGCACACTAACCCTCCCAGTAAAGTGCCTAACCCTCCCCCCTTAGTGCCTAACCCTAACCTTCCCCCTTTAGTGCCTAACCCTAACCCTTCCCCCTTTAATACCTAACCCTAACCCTCCCCCTTTAGTACCTAACCCTAACCTATCCCCGGTGGTGCCGGAACCTAACCCACCCTCTCTGGAGCCTAACCCTAACCTCCCCCCTCCCGCAGCCTAACCCTAAGTCCCCCCGGGGTGCCTAAACTTAACCCTCAGCCCTTGCGGCTAATCATTACCTTGCCCTGGTCTACTTACAATCGGGATGCTGGCTGCCAGGATTCTGATGTCGGCATCCACAGTCATGTCTGGATTCCGGCGCCGGTGTTCTGCTGGTGATCGGGATTCCGGCTCCAGGATTCCAGCGGTCAACATGCCGATCATCGGGATATTAACCGCATCCCTTATCAAGTACATTCTATAAAATGATAGGTAGAAGTAGATTGGTTGTTATTGGCACCTTCTCCACTGGTCCACTTTTCAACACTTTTCACTGCTTGATACATAACCCCTTAATGTCGGTGCAACCTAGATGAGTAATTGCATTATATTTGTGAGTTGTATCAATCACTTATGAAATTAGAATATATTCCAGATATTTATAATGCCGCACAGACCGTATTGAAGATATATACTCATTCATTAAACAGTTTGTATTTTTTTACTGGCACTGCTAGCAATAAAAACACATCTAAATTACCAAACCTCATTGGCTTCACTCCAGGCAAGCCCTGTGGGTGCCTTTGGGCAGCACCCCCCAAATAGAAGTGGCATTTCCCTCTTATGCTTTGCACCTCCACCTCTACTGCATCTTAAATGAGGGTAAGGATGGTGTTTAGCTGTGACATCATAAATAGGCACTACTCTCCTAGCGTAACACTGACATTAAGGAGCAACAGCTAATGGCTTCACATGTAAGTAGCTAGTGGCTACTTCAGCATCAAATCAGCAACATGCGCTCCACAGGGCATGAAAGACACTGTATGAGTGACATTACCCTTAACGGTTGGCGGCCTAGGCAATCTCTTGAAAGTTAAATATCTATGCTTTAAAAAACAAACAATTTTAAATAAGACCCGAAAATAAAAATAAGTGTAATAAAACGTGAGTATCGACATAGGATTCCAGCATGATTTTATGTTGCAGAAGACTAAATTGCAAGTCACTAAATTAAAAGCCCCTGACTCAGTAGTTCAGAGCACACATAGGGCAGTTGCTGGACATTCACACGGTTCTAAATCCAGCCTTTGCTGCTTGTTAAAGTGGACTAGTTATTTAGCCTGGACACCAGTTGCACTTACTGAAATAGTCTTTGCACACCACTGTGTAAAATAATATCCTTATTAACTTACTAATATTTCCATAGTTTATTTATTTTACATCTGGAAGGAAATGAAAACACATATAAATATGCATAATTAAGAAAATATATCAATATGAATAAAATGTACAAGTGCTTCTACAAAAATCTTGGTATTGTTTTTGTTTTTTTTTCCCCCAAAATTTAAATCTTTTTCTTTTTCTTTTTTTAATTTTCAATATCATGAAGTTTAAATATGGTGGGTTGGGAGTTGAAATTACAAATGAACTACTTAAATCTGACTTAATCGAAGTAGCCTTTATGTGACATGCCTGCATACCGGATTTTAATATCTTAAATGTTTTAAAGGGTATATTCTGTTCTTACACTAGGTGAAATTAAAAAGAAACCATAAAATCACGAAGATGAAGTGCATTCTGGTTAATAAATTTAAAATGAACAATGACTGCCTTGGTGCAAAGCAATATCATTTCTTACCTTGGGGCATTAATAAAGACTGGAGGTTTTGGGAGGGAAAAACAATATTATCTATTAAAATTCTAAGCCGTGTTTCAATATTAAAAGGATATGTGATGAATTTCCAGTGTTAGTTAGACAGGGTCACGGATTAATTTCATTTTTTTTTGTCTTGGTCAGCATTCTGTCGATAATTAATCAAAAGCAGAAATTCTTAATGAAACACTTCTCACAAGGTGATAATTAGTAGGAAGGAGACACCCTACAGATAGTAACTGCTAGCTAGAAAGGATTCAGAGTTTTGGTCAAGGGAGTTAGTTAAGGAAGCTACTTTTTCTGTGCCTGTTTTGGAAATAGATTTTATGTGTGTGTTTTATGTCTAATCACGTCGCTATCAGACATAGCAGCAGGAGCTGGCCAAAGACTATTCTGTGAAATTACGCTAATGACTGATCATGGCTGTTGAACATAGTTAGCAAGTCTCTCGCCCAATCAGTTCAAACAGCTTGGCCAAAAAAGAGGAATAACTACAAAATAAATGTAGGTTGGAGGCAAAATATCACTTATTTTGTGTGCTGAGAATTAAAGTGCATTAAAGCACCGTTGAGGCAGCCATTTTGTTGGCTGATTCAACATTGGCAAACCTTCAGCTACTAAAAAGCTATGATATAATTGAGGCATCCTGGGCTGTACCAAAATGAATGATGTTGCAGCCAATTAATTCACTAGGAACATCTTTTTATAATGGTGAAATGAAAACTGCATCCAAATATTGGTTCCATTCACAAAATTACTAAATCCATTAATTTGTCAGTGATTGTGTTGGCTCCTAGTGGGATGAGTGGCCTCATTATTATATTATATTGGCTCTGCCCAATATATAGCTACTTACACTGTGTATATGCAACAGGTGCAATTTAAAGTTGCAATAACCACTTATATAAAATGCTATACTATGATGACCCCCCCTTTCCCCAGCCAGATCCCTGGTGACGGCAACATGCAGTTGGTTTTTCAGGGATTTGCAGGTTCTGTAAAATTAAACTGGGAAATTAATTTACCCAACCAAATTTAAATGGTGGCAGAGTGGGTTGAGTAGGAGGACCAATCGCATGCAGCAATCTCTTGGTTGTAGCTTATAACTGGTACTGCCACTCAGACCCCACCCCTGGTTTTTGTGGTGTAAGAAGAACCCCAGGAAAAATGGCTGCATGGAGAAACCCATAGTGCTGTGTCTAAGGGAAGGGGCAACCATAGTAAATCAATTTACCAGGGTGTTCCCTGTGGGTTGGGTACGGGATGACGGTGCTTGGGATTCCAGCGATCAGAATCCCAACACCGGCATCCTGACTGGGTCACAATCCCAACAGAAGGAGCTAAGTATACTCTCCTTCCCTTACCCATAACCCTCCCTCCCCGCAGCCTAAACCTAAACCCCCCTCCCTAGTGCCTAACCCTCCCCCTAACCACAATACTTACAGTTGGGATGCCGGCGGTGTGGATGCCAGCTCCAGGTTTCCGACAGGATTCCGGCCCCGGCATTCAGAGCGCCAGCATCCTGACAGCAGGTATAGTAACTCCATCCTCTTTTCCTGCTACATGTACAATATCTATAATTTTGTATGAGTCTATGGGTGACATGTATCAAACCTACTAAAGAGGACAAGTGGAGAAGTTGCCTGTAGCATCCAATCAGCTAGTAGCTATCATTTGTGAAGTACATTCTATAAAATGATAGGTAGTATCTGATTTGTTTCTACTTTTCCACCTGTCATATTTGATACATTTCCCCTGTGAAACTCTTAAAGAAGTGCAGACTGGGTACATCAAGAAACAAGAAACAAGACACAAGAAACAAGAAACAAGAAACAAGACACAAGAAACAAGAAACAAGAAACAAGAAACAAGACACAAGACACAAGAAACAAGAAACAAGAAACAAGAAACAAGACACAAGACACAAGACACAAGAAACAAGACACAAGAAACAAGACACAAGAAACAAGAAACAAGAAACAAGAAACAAGAAACAAGAAACAAGAAACAAGAAACAAGAAACAAGAAACAGCTATGTACTAAAATAAGGACGATGTATATATTAAAACCTTTTTCGTATACTGATAATTTTAATATGGTAAATTGATTATTTGTATTAGCTTACATCAGTGTTATGATCATTTTATAGATATCCCTCTCTCTAAGAGATCGGAACCCACCCGAATTTGGGGGATCCGGGGCGATCTGAGCACAGCTCGGATCTCCATGCCTGCCCCGGATCCCAGACCCGAGGCAAAACCTCGCGACCACTCTGTCGAGTCGCGTGGTTTTGTTTTCAGCGGGCTTAATGCTGATTGGCTGAGAGAGCCGTCTGTCACGGCTCTCAGCCAATCAGTGTTAAGCCCACTGAAAACAGCACAAAAGAAGAAAAGAAGATGGCACCCATCATCCCCCACCTCCTGACACTGCCGGCATCCCCACTGGCAGCATCCCCTGCTGCCGACACCACCATTGCCGACACTCCTGCACTGCTGCCCAACGTACTGAGGACACCGTCACCGACCCCCACACTGCCGACACTGCCAACACTCCCACACTGAGGACACCACCAACACCCCTGCACTGCCGACACAATCAGCAAACCTGCAATGAGGACACCGCTGGCACCCCCGCTCTGCCGACACAGCCAGCATGCTGCATAGAGAACACCCCTGCACTGCCGACACAGTCAGCAAATCTGCAATGAGGACACCGCTGGCACCCCCGCACTGCCGACACAGCCAGCAAACCTGCATTAAAGACACTGCTGGCACCCCCGCACTGCCAACACAGCCAGCAAACCTGCACTAAAGACACAGCGGGCACCCCCGCACTGCCGACACAGCCAGCAAACCTGCACTAAGACACCGCTGGCACCCTCGCACTGGCGACGCAGCTAGCAAACCTGCACTAAAGACACCGCTGGCACCCCCGCACTCCCGACATCACCGGTACCCTTCACTGAGGACACTGCCAGCACCGAAGCACTGCCATTCCATGTACTGAGGACACCGACAGCAACCCCGCTCTGCCGACACTGCTGTCACAGCAAGTGCACTATTGGTGTATCCAACCCACACTGTATAACACACTGTATCCGTGTTGGAAATTAGAAACTGAACTGCCACATGTTAGTGCCACCCACTGTGTCACTTAGCTTAGTCAGCCAGCTAGCTGGATGCAACCTTTTGTCCTTAACTAGATGAAGCAAATAATATTGTGAGGTGGTCAAAATTTATTGAAAATGACTGGAAATAAATGTTACTGAGGTTAATTATACTGTAAGAACAAAAATAGGTCCATTTTATGTGATGTTAGCTGTTTTATGATTTTTTAAGAAAAAAATCCAGATCCAAAACCAAAACATGAAAACAAAACACGGAGGTGAGGTTTTGGCAAAACCAATCCAGATCCAAAACCAGGGTAGATCCAGATCCAAAACACGGGGGTCGGCGCACATCTCTAATCATAATGGTATTTCAAGTTCCTGGCTTTACTTGTTTTATTTGTTTTAAAAAAATGATGTTCACACGGCTAAGGAATTTTTTAAGGGGATTTGCTAATTTTTTTTAAATCTTTTTCACGAACCCAAGTTGGTCTTCTGGGTCACCAGTAACTTACCATGCACACAAGTACCCCAAAGAGATGAACTGCGCATACAGGTAAAATAGGGGTGGGTGGCAGTAAGGGCATAATACAGGGGTACATCTGTCTTGGGAACATAACTTACTACAAAACCCGCCTGTCCCAAGAACTTATGCCCAGATGACCAAAGAAAAGGTGACTGTAAGATTTTCCTGTTCAGCAAAAGTACACGCAATTTGTTTATAATTCTGTGTCCATTTCAGCTGTATAGTGATAGCCGGATAGAACAGAAATACAGCTTGAAAAGCCTGATTGGAATGGAAGATGAAGTTGCCAGGCGGTATGTGTCACTGTAATGAGGCAATAGATGGCAGTTGTTTCAAGCAGCGATTTCTAGGTGGTATCAAAAGGTAGAAAACGAATTAAAAAAATAAAACACTGATACTGTATCAAAAGCTTGTTACCTATTCTGGTTCTACCTTCTTGGTAGCTTTAATAAAGGAAATAAAACTCTTGTGTTTTATAGAATGCATTAACATGTACAGTTGTCTAGATTTATATTTGGGTGCTTGTTAATGTCATAGTGGAACTGACCACCTAAATGGGGTTCCGCAGCCACGGTGCAAGCAAAACAGTAGTTGCCAAGTGAATGGACCTGTGTCACCGGCGTACTGCCAGTAGGACCAACGTAGTAACTCTGTATCTGTGTCACCCTGCAGCTGTCACTATCCTGACATGTTAGAGCTACCTTAAGAAAATGCCACTCAGTGAATTTGATGGTCATTTTGGTTATCTTTACACCAATCGTATGTGTTTGGGTCTGAAAAAACTGCCAATCACAATCAATATCTAACCAGTATTGATCATATATCAGTTGTAATAATAGTGGTCTAACAGCAATCACCTGACTGCACAAAACAAAGTATTTACATTTTTCCAATTACTGCCAAATTGGACACAGACCACACCAATCAACAGTCAGATCCTGCACTAGTATCTGTGTATGGAGCCAGTAAATTAAAATGAATCCCAATGAATGATGAAGCAAACAAACAATATTTTGTAGAGGCCATGTGATATAAACACTGTATAACTTGCCCTATGATTCTCATTAAACCTGCTATAACAACATGGTTACTTGGATATGAGAATATACATTAATTATTCAACACTTTAATGTGCAGAGTTTGGTTTTACCCAACCAGAATAAAGAGATATAGACTTTTTTTCTAAAATATTGGGTAAAATAACTGTTTATTTATATATTTCTACCACCTAGAGCCTCACAGTCATCTTTTTCAACGTGTCTTCTTTGCTTTTGTATAATATTTTATATTATCATCACTTTACTTACCCTCAACCAATCTAAGTAAAATTGCCATGTTCTACTTAACGCAGAACATGTAAAATTATGAAAATCTAATATTTTGATAACTATTAGAGGTTTTACCCCAGTTTGGATGATCTGTGTTCCCCTCCAAAGAGCAGTAATGTTTGTAACAGTATTTTCAATATTTATAACTTCATTGTAGTTTGGCAATGAGCACAGATGAGCCAAGCTGGAGTAAAATGAGTGCTTTTAGTAAATACTATCCAGGAATAGTCCCAAAATTGAATATATACTTTTGTCCATTACTACTTGAACAACTGCACTTCTCAAAAGAATCAAGTCCAAAAATAATTTTGTACAGAAACTGATTTTCCACAAATACCACTACGGCTTAAAAGATAGGTACATAAAACAGCAAAACCATGAATATAATATATACAGAACACATTTAGTATGTGATTATACCATCAGCAAATGTATGCATATATCTATGTGTATAATATATCTATCTCTACATTTACTTTCACACACATATATTTAAATATGTGTTTTTGTACAGTTTATTTATACATACTGTATATATATATATATATATCTACATATCTGTATCTATATATATGTGTGTGTGTATATATGTATGTGAGTAGTGTGTGTGTATATATATATATATATATAAAAAGCCGTGTATATTCTCACCATTCCTGTTAAAAAAAAAGTTGATAATTAATTATTTTTAGTACAGTAATTGATCTGCATCTGAAACTGGTCATAGTTATAAATAGTAAAGTAATCCATACATTTAAGTGGACATATTAAAAAAGATTGAGGGCAGAACTGTGAGATAGCGAGAGACAGATTAAATTTTCACATATAATAACACCAGATATGTGATTAACTGCTAATTTATATTTGCATAAACCTTATTCAAATATATGCATTTAATTAAGCTATAGCCAGAGATAGCATTTCATTAAGTTTTTGACTAACCCTTAAGGTTACAACTGACAGACCATACAACAAAAGCAGTATCTTAATACATCTGTAACACTTCATAACAAACAGAAAAGAATGTGTCTGGTCCAATACTAAGATTTGCATTTGTATCATCTTTTGAATGACAGGTAGATATTTTTGTCTTATAAGGTTGTCGGTTTTATTGTGACATCCTCCAGGAACTTTCAGATAAAGCTGGTAGGCAGGAGGCTTTTGTGTAGATGAGATTATTGATAGTTATTGAAAGTATCTAAATAGGATTTACACAACGGACTGCTGTTCCTTTAATAGAATTCTAGATAATTTTTTTATCGCAACAAGACACCCAGAGAATTATTTAAACAGATTGGGCCCAGGCTGCAGCAAATTTCAATTATTCTAAAAAGCTTTAATACATGTGCTGTATATGTGTGCGGGGTGCCAGCCCTTCATCCAAAATTCCCTGCACGTTTAACCTCACCTTTAGTTTTACCAAAAGGCTGATCTATTATCACCAATCATGAGCAAATGAACTAATAAAATAATATTGAGAAAGAATGGAATAGTCTGTTTAGAGAGTGCAAGCAAGGGATAATATTGTATTAGTTGGATACAATTTACCTTACAGAAAATAACACACTAAAATATTATTATAATAATAATAATAATAATAATAATAATAATAATAATAATAATATTACTTATATGCTAGAAACAGCCTCTACATTTTATTCATTATGTCATTTGTAATTGAAGTGCAATGTGGATACTGTCAGTGCCTGGTGCCAGTGGGTGAGTGGGGTATAAGCACCACAGTCCACTCTGTAAGTACAGTGATTGTGAGCTTATGGGGGTTCAGTATAGCTGTAAGCAGCATACTTCACTGTACCAGCTATTGCTAACCTACATCTCCCATGGTGCAATGGTGACATATCCGTGGTGGGGGTTAATTCTAGAGGAGTGGAACTACAACTTCCAGCATGCACTGCCATCGGTGGCAGTTTTACCACAGCTTGAGAGACAGGTTTTCTGACTGTTTATACAACTGAATAAAATTAGTTATTAGCTCTAATAATAACTCATGAGGTAATTTAGAGTTTACAGAATTGTAAAACAAGAATTGGCCACTGATAGATACTTTCGTCTTACTATGTGCTTCTAGTGTTAAGTCGATTTTTAACTTTTGGCCTTTAAATATGATAGTAACACAGCAGCTGAGTCTGTAATCCCTTTATAATAGGGTCAAACACATTAAATGACAGGTATTGTTCATAAGTAAAGTGATCACATATCAGGTTAGATATTTAGTGTGTGTGTGTGTGTGTGTGTGTGTGTGTGTGTGTGTGTGTGTGTGTGTGTGTGTGTGTGTGTGTGTACATATATGTGTGTGTATACATATAAACGTGTGTTGCTGTAAACCTACGTCTACACACAAAACATTTGCCCACCTGTGATAATTATTATGTCGTGTAATATTTTCAGTTTATTACAAATATTAATATTACTTCCCCACTGCCTAGAGCAGGGGTGGTGTCACAATGAGATCTTGCACCTACCCATGGAGGAATCACACAGACTGATTATAATTTGTACCCACCAGAAACACAGGAAAGAATTAGGATAATCCCAGTTCTGATCACTTACCAGCAATGAAGTGTCGTTGCAGTTATTGTAAGATTGCGTTATATTTTAAGTTGCGCTATGTAATCAGAGCTTGTGGCACAGGTTATTTGCTTACAAGCTGTGTTCTGCAGTGTCGGGATATAGATAGCACTCAGCTAAGCCCAGAGGGGTTTGCATAGCAGTTATTAAACAGTTCAGTTTGTTAATATTTCAACCTCAACCTGTAAGGAGGGTGAAAGCCAGAACGTAAGACCCTTTATAGAAGGTGGAAGCCACATTTACGGGCAGCTAATGAGCACATAAGAGCATAAAATCTAATATCCCACCACAATATCACTATATATATATATATATATATATATATATATTATTATTATATATATATCCATATATATGAGATAGAGAGGGAGAGGGAGAGAAGAAATAGGAGAGAGAGAGAGAGAAAGAGAGAGAGAGAGAGAGAGAGAGAGAGAGAGAGAGAGAGAGAGAGAGAGAGAGAGAGAGAGAGAGATGGGTAAGTAGTAAACACTTAACTTTTTTTTCTGTTTGACTGGAGTAATTGTGCAAATCTTATTAGCAATATGCATATTTACTGTAGTGATATCCATAGCTAAATTGGTTTTAAATTATATAATTACCGCCATGTATTCCTAAATGGATATTTTAGAGCAGGTCTGAAATTGTTTAGTTTCGTGATTTGTTTGATGTGATTCAGTAGTAATTCTGCTGCTGAGGACCGGGGGGTGTAAAGGGGAACGTGAGCGGGTGCAGCGTGCCCTCCTCCTTCAATTTAACTAAACCTGGTGCTTTTGTCCTTATGCACCTCCACCACGTGACA
>JAUIMM010000031.1:35302500-35315000 GCA_031769625.1 Taudactylus pleione | reverse complement strand
AAAATAAAAAGTAATAAGAAGAAAATAAATACGAATAAGAATAATAAGATCTTTAAAATACACATTGAGAATAAAAAAGAAAAGTGCGTTCAGTGGTGCGCAGAAGACAACTACATTATTATACACGAGTTGTCCCACAATACTATTGCGATAAGCATCTATATTGTCCACATAGTTATCCCCTATAAATTTCAATTCTTGTCACTTAAGACATCCATTTAGATCTAATGGGTTTAGTTCAGTGCATTGCCAGCTTGCACACATGCCTACATAACTAATAATATTTAATTAAAATACATAAACATATATATATATATATATATATATATAATATATTTTTATATACATAGTATAAATACAGTGTATATATATATATATATATATATATTTGTGTGTGTGTAATGGGGTCAATATAGTAAGGGGGGAGGGTTGGTACCCCCTCTAAAGTTTATTTGGAGCAGTCTGCCTCCTCCCCCCCCCCACACTCTGTAAAGCTTTTGTACTAATTCCAGCCGGTGCTGCCACGGAGAATTACCTCATTATGGAATTAAGGGGAAAGTGAGGTCTCGGCTTCACTTAACAATCTCAGAACAAATTGGATGAAAGGGTTTGAAACCAGAAGAGGTCATAAGGGGGAGAGAGTGCATTTTGTAAATATCCCTTGAAACAAAGCTAATGCTTTAATAATACACCGCTCTTCGCTTCTTTCTTATAAACTCAACACCTCCAGGGTCTTAATTACGCCCTGGCCTCCTGCCTTGTACCTTTATGAGCATTGAATCACAGGAGGTCCCACTATTGAAACCGCTACATAATTCTGAGTGCACTTAAACTATACACAAACACTTAATAAAATAGAGTGCATTGTTTAGAAACAAATATTAGGCTTGATGGAGGCATCACACAGTCAGTATTTTTTTTTAATTATTATTAGATATTATTTTGGCCTTTAATTGTTACTATTTTTTTACTTCGATGTTTCTTTTAAGTTTTACAGATTTAAACATTTTGATCAAATGTTATTTTTTTATGTACAAAAAAGTAATAGAAATTTTAAAAAAAGTGGTTTATGTTTTGTTGTAGTTTAGAACAATGATGGGGTATTTGGAATATTGAAATACCCCCGGTATACTTTCGTACAATGATCATCTCTATGCCCCCGTGTTTTCCATAAACATGTAGGTATAAATAATTCATAAGATGTAATCATTCAAACGCAAGACATCTGTACAACATTGTAGATAATATCGCGGAGTTTATTTGAAGCACATTACACAAAGGGGATATGGATATGCAAATATAGATGCCACAGCAAAGTAAAATGCGCCTAATTAAAACGCCATTATAGCTGCGATTCGGTGCTTATTTAGGCAGAAGGGTGAATTTTGTGGGACCGGAAGCAGAAGACAAATATATAAGTGTGTGTATGTATATATATAAATATATATATATATATATATATATATATATAAACACATATATATATATATATATATATATATACATACACACACACACAAAATAGAGACTGAAAGGTTTACCTGCACCCTAGACTCCACCAGGTCCAGCCTCAGCGCCAGGGCTTCTCTCATGAACACATCCGGATAATGACTCTCATTGAAGGCTTTCTCCAACTCTTCCAGCTGCCACCCTGTAAAATTGGTTCTGGTTCTCCTCCTCTTACACCCAGGGCTCTCCTTGTCTGGGTCACCAGAATCTACAATGTAACAGATTCTTGTCAGCCTATAATAGACAACCTATAGTAGACATCAACTCTTCCACTGTTATATAGTAACAGTATATATTATGTACAAGTAAACCAATGACACATAGTAGCCTGGTTAAAAAAAAAAGAAAAGGAAAGAAAAGAAAACTGATAATTTAAAACCGTCTCTCCCACTGATCAAAGCTAGTTTATGACCCCTTCCCACGTTTGGGGAAGTGATTTTGGAAATAGGAAAATGTACCCCCCGCAGGGAAATGCCTTTTACATCCCTGTCTGTTTCCACTTCCCACGGCTTGTAATCACCCCACTGTCGGATCAAACCCCCTTCGCCAGCTATTGCTTTATAGTCTGTTACATTATGGGACCCCACGAGTGGGGGGACAACATTATAAACTACAGTCTGAAGGATCATGTAATTTCACGTTCAATATGTGTTTACGTTATTATATACGTATTATAAATATCATATTACATAACATAAGCATCAATTGAACGTGAAATTTGCTGAACCCTCAGACTTCCCCCCACTCGTGGGGCCCCATATATACATCTAAATAAATTTTATATATATATATATATATATATATATGCCGCTGTATGATAGTATTGCTATTAATTGCATGCATAATGTTATCTGCGTAAAATATAATATGGAATAAAACAACAACTTCTAGTTCCGTTTAATTTGAAAATGAAATAAAAAATCGTGCCTATCTAAATCAACATAAATATATATTACACTATAATAACACCTAATATATAACAGATGTAAATACACCGACCTTTGGTTAAAAATAATAATAAATAAATATAAAATAATGTCAACACAAGTCGATGTGTTTTAATATATCTAGAAGTAAAAATCCGTGCTCCTTTGATAAAAAATAATTATAGATCCTCAGCATTTGCGTTGCTGGAGTTGTTTAGAGGCGGATTGTTTGCTGTCTGCTGTGGTTTGACACATCCCGACTTTCCCAGTGATGTACACGTGTGTGCAGCGTTATGTGATGCACCCTGACAGCCAGGCACCCCATAAAACGTCATCCTGCCTCTCTCCCATTTGTTTGGGGGGTTTTCTAGTAGTGGGGTGTGAATGGATGTGCAGGAGGCCGATGTCTGCTGATAAAAGGCTGCATTGTCAGTGAGAAGAGTCTGTGTGGGCAGCCTTTGATCCTGGGTGTCACCTACTGCTGGGGAGGCAATAGGTATATAGTATATACAATAAGCTGCATTGTTCATGTACCATCCAGGGCACCCATTTAATCCTCCATAACAAGCTGTATTGTGCATCTCCCATCCAAGGCACCCGGTCCCCCCCCCCCCCCATAACAAGCTGCATTGTGCAACTCCCATCCTAGCACCCATATCACCACATGCATTACATTGCTCTTACCTGATAACTTGTAATGCTGATTGTCTCCATTCATCCCACATCCAGAAGGGATCAGGGGGGTCGGGTTGACAACAGAGGCAGAACAAGACCCGTTGAGTAATCCGTCTATGGAGAAGGGCACAGCGCCTGCAGACTGCAGCTGGTGACTGGCTAACTCATACACATGGTGATGGCCGAGAGGGTAAGGGAAGCCTACCATCCCACTCATGGAGCCCCCAAACTGGGCATGAGGATGCTCTAGAATCCTGCTGTCCATCATCTCCCTGGATAGAGCTGCCACAGCTGAAGAGCTGCTGCTGCTGCTGGGACCTCAGTGAGCATACAGTGGCTGTGGCCAGTGAGGAGGGGACATGCTACCAGCTCAGGATGAGCCTTTACTTTATCAACATCAAGCTCCCAATAATTAGCTCAGGCTCTGGGAATTTGGGACCAATAAGAAACCTTAATCGTCTGTGACGTCAGAGACGTGGCTTGCAGGAAACCTTTTCCATATCGATTGCTAATTATACCTGACATCCACCTCAATAAACAATATCAGGGCTGTCACAACAAGACAAGGGGGGCTGAGATAAGAACTACATCACAACAAGGGGGAGGGGAGAGAGAGAGAAGAACTTAATGCATCTGATTGATACCCAGCTAAATACTACACACAGCCCTGGAAAGCTTTATTCCCCTCCCTTCTCCAATGCACTAATAGATTTCACTTTAAACATTTCGCAGGCTTGTTGTAGGGATTTTTTTTTTTTTTCACGAGAAATGCTTCTACTCTCTGAACCTTTAAAGTGATGTTGCTCCAATTACAGAGAGACATTGAGCGGCAAATAGACTGATCTAATAATAGGAGAATTCATCATCCCTTCTTTCCAAAGCTGTCACATTGAATTTAAAACTACAAGGCTTCTCATCTACTCAGAGCCCAAGCTGAAGAGTTTTTTTTTCTTTTCTCAATACAGTATTTAAAGATCTTATATATTATCGTTACAAGGAGGTCTCGCTTATCGGATGTTGTTGGCAAGACCCCACGTTTAACCCCCCTAGGCTGAGTAACAAAGGAGTTAAGTTGCTCATTTACCAGACCTCTGGTAATAGAGGGATTTATTGCATGTGAAAAATATATAATAAGTTTTGCTGTGATTAATGGGTGACATTGGTAAATTCCAATATCTAAAGAAGTTGTGGATATATTTTTTTAATGAAGTGTGATTTATTTATGTTATGTGTACTGGGTATATTATGGGGCAATTATTTGCCAGAGTTAAAAAATATATATATATCAGATTTTTAATGATAGCTGGGGGGGGGGGGGGGAGAGAGCAGGTTGGGAGAAAGAAATGGCAAAAAAAAAATCTTATATTTCATTTTTAAGACATGAAGGTAGTCACAGAAGTGTAAATATTTCAATTACAGTGGAAACAGGATAAGAAGCCTGCCTATCCTTTTAGGTTCAGCTTAAAATATACCCCACTGTTTTGTGTATCCAGGGAGATGAGTATATTGCTAGGTTTAGATATTCTCCTAGATTTCCCCTTCTCACAAGATAACCAGAAAATAGATGACCCAGAAGAGGATAGGGAGATAAGAGACACAGGGATAATATACACAGATGATAAATAATATATAAGAACCTTACCTGCTCTCCATAATATTTTGAAAGGTTCAGCTGGTATTTTTTTTTATTCCTATTTTAAAATGCAGAATGACTTATATTCCAGTAATAAAATAGAATAAACTATGTGTGTATTAGTAATATGATAGTTTATGTTACATTACCCACAGATATGCAAAGGTATACGGTAGCAAGCCAACCATTGTATATAAAACCATTCTCAAGGGTTTAACATAAAATACACAATATATATATATATTAAAGTATACAGTATAAAATACTTTGGGAAGCAAGCTTTCCATCAGTGGTCTACTCAATAAAAGTTGTCCGTTTCTATATGCAATAATAACAATCCTAGCAAGTAAATATATATGTATGGTGTTAATTGAATAGGGTATTGCCTTTTTTAGGACACCGATTATATCCAGGGTTTGCAGATGGTTTGGGGTGTAGAGGTAAAACTGGAATTTAGCAGCATTGTGTAATAAACGCAGAGATAAGGCAACGGTGTTGGTATTAATTTTCAGGTCAGGGGCCAAGGGCTTCACTTTTCGCTATAATTTAATTTATTTCTCAATAAATACTAAATGTAAACTGTGTCCTCTGGACCACATTTTGCCTGTAGCAATAAGTGCCTCATTTTCTGTTGGATTTCCAGGAGAGGAATGCAGAGGGAACGTGTTTCTGAATACAGAATGGTAATCAAGCCACACAGAATAAAAGGGAACTTTCTCCATCTCTCTCTCTCTCTCTTTATTATAAAGAATTAATTCGACTTTATTTATCCCATTTTGTAGAGCTGACAGAATGTTAATTTGAGTTGAAATTTCTCTCGCCTCTCACTCCCTGACCCCTTGCACCCAGATTGGCGTGTTGTAATAACCTGAATCTTTCAACAGAAGCCTCGATAATTGTTACCTTATTAGCATGCAAATTGTTTAATTAATATTATTATGAAGAAGCATATAATCCGTCCCTCACTTGACCTCGAGTCCACATAGCAACTGCCTTTCTGAATTTCAATGTGTAAATTTTTTAAATCGACTCTGTTTGAATGTACCAAGAAGCTTTAAAATAAGATCTCTTAAAGTGCTTGAGAGCTTCTTTTAAAGGAGAAATAGCCTTTGATGCAGCCACAAGCCCTCATATCTCTTTCTGTGCCTTTCAATTTAAACACAAGTCATGCAAGTCGTTTTATTCCTCTTTTATTGTTATTTTTTTTTGAACATCAAAATTTAATAATTGCCTCCTTGTCAATTGGTTTCTTTAAATGCACCCCCTTGAATCCTGAGTGCTGTTCCAAGCAAACAGACTCACAGCAGCTCAATGAAAAGCAGCCCTTGACATCAAGTCCTGAGAGACACTGCATTTAAATCCCTTTTTCTGCAGCCGAGTGACATTGTCAGATGCTGCCTTTAATTAACTTGATAATAAGACGTACAAGACTTGGATTCAGGAAAGCTGTGCGAGGCGGTTTGTTTCTACTTTTATCGCAATCTGCTTGTTTCATCTTCCATACAGAAAGTCCTCAAGGCTTTTAGCAGCATTGGCTGCTTGGCTGAGGGTCCAGGTCCCATATAGGCAGCCTAGGAATTGTAGTTCTGACTGTCCCATATATAGAACTGGGGCTGCTATTTTAGGCCTTTCCCACATACAGTCTGGTAATTACAGATCTGACTGCTAACATGGGTCTCATATATACAATCTAGCACTGGCAGTTCTGCTGTTAGCAGGGGCTTCACATCCTAGGGATGGTAATCCTGCTCCTAGCTGAGGTCCTAATTCACATATATATACAGCATAAGGCTGATGGTCCTTCTGCCAGCTGTGGTCCTATTTCTCATATATGTAGCCTATGGCTGATAGTCCTACTGCCAGCTGTGATCCTAACTATCATATATGTATCCTATGGCTGATAGTCCTTCTGCCAGCTGTGATCCTAACTCTCATATATGTAACTTATGGCTGATAGCCCTTCTGCCAGCTGTGAACCTAACTGTCATATATGTAGCCTATGGCTGATAGTATTACTGCCAGAGGGATCCTAATTCTCATATATACAAACTATGGCTAATAGTCCTTCTGCCAGATGTGGTCCTAATTCACATATATATAGCATATGGCTGATGGTCCTTATAGCAGCTGTGATCCTAACTCTCATATATGTAGCCTATGGCTGATAGTCCTTCTGCCAGCTGTGATCCTAATTCTCCTATATACAGACTATGGTTAATAGTCCTTCTGCCAGATGTGGTCCTAATTCACATATATATAGCATATGGCTGATGGTCCTTATAGCAGCTGTGATCCTAACTCTCATATATGTAGCCTATGGCTGATAGTCCTTCTGCCAGCTGTGATCCTAATTCTCCTATATACAGACTATGGTTAATAGTCCTTCTGCCAGATGTGGTCCTAATTCACATATATGTAGCCTATGGCTGATAGTCCTTCTGCCAGAGGGATCCCAATTCTTATATATACAGACTATGGCTGATAGTCCTTCTGCCAGATGTGGTCCTAGTTCACATATTTACAGCCTATGGCTGATGGTCCTTCTGCCAGCGTGATCCTAACTCTCATATATGTAGCCTACGGCTGGTAGTCCTTCTGCCAGAGAGATCCTAATTCTCAAATATACAGACTATGGCTGACGGTCCTTCTACCAGATGTGGTCCTAATTCACATATATGTAGCCTATGGCTGCTAGTCCTTCTGCCAGAGGGATCCTAACTCTCATATATGTAGCCTATGGCTGAAAGTCCTTCTGTCAGAGGAATCCTAATTCTCATATATACAGACTATGGCTAATAGTCCTTCTGCCAGATGTGGTCCTAATTCACATATATATAGCCTATGGCTGATGGTCCTTCTGCCCGCTGTGATCCTAACTCTCATATATGTAGCCTACGGCTGGTAGTCCTTCTGCCAGATGGATCCTAATTCAAATATATACAGACTATGGCTGATGGTCCTTCCACCATATGTAATCCTAATTCACATATATGTAGCCTATGCCTGATAGTCCTTCTGCCAGAGGGATCCTAACTCTCATATATGTAGTCTATGGCTGTTAGTCCTTTTGCCAAAAAGAACCTAATTCTCATATATACAGACTATGGCTAATAGTCCTTCTGCCAGATGTGGTCCTAATTCACATATATGTAGCCTATGGCTGATAGTCCTTCTGCCAGTGGGATCCCAATTAGCATATATATAGACTATGGCTGATGGTCCTTCTACCAGCTGTCATTCTGTCATATATGTAGCCTATGGCTGATGGTCCTTCTGCCAGCTGTGATCCTCACTCTCATATATGTGGCCTACGGCTGGTAGTATTTCTGTCAGAGGGATACTAATTCTCAAATATACAGACTATGGCTGATGGTCCTTCTGCCAGATGTGGTCCTAATTCACATATATGTAGCCTATGGCTGATAGTCCTTCTGCCAGAGGAATCCTAACTCTCATATATGTAGCCTATGGCTAATAGTCCTTTTGCCAGCTGTGATCCTAACTCTCATATATGTATCCTATGGCTGACAGCCCTTCTGTCAGAGGAATCCTAATTCTCATATATACAGACTATGGCTAATAGTCCTTCTGCTAGATGTGGTCCTAATTCACATATATATACAGCCTATGGCTGATGGTCCTTCTGCCAGAAGTGGTCCTAACTCTCATATATGTAGCCTATGTATGATCGTCCTACTGCCAGAGGGATCCTAATTCTCATATATACAGACTATGGTTGATGGTTCTTACGCCATTTGTAGTCCTAATTCACATATATGTAGCCTATGGCTGATAGTCCTTCTGCAAGAGGGATCCTAATTCACACACACATATATATATGTATATATATATATATATATATATATATATAGCCTATGGCTGATGGTCCTTCTGCCAGCTGTGATCCTAGCTCTCATATATGTAGCCTATGTCTGATAGTCCTTTTGCCAAAGGGATGCTAATTCTCATATATACAGACTATGGCTGATAGTCCTACTGCCAGCTGTGGTCCTAACTCTCATATATACAAACTATGGCTAACAGTCCTTCTGCCAGAAGCGGTCCTAAATCACATATATGTGGCCTGTGGCTGGTAGTCCTTCTGCCAGCTATGATGCTAATTCTCATAAATACAGACTATGGCTGATAGTCCTACTGCCAGCTATGACCTTAGTTCTCATATACTGTATACAGCCTATGGCTGATAGTCCTTCTGCTACCTGTGATCTTAATTCCCATATATGCATTCTAGCAACATAAGCGCAGCTTCTACCTGGGTTTTTACTTCCCCTTTATAAGGTCCATGAATGACAGACCTTCTACTAGATTAGGTTCTTAATCCAATATATACAGTCTATGAATTATTGTCCTGCAGCAAGCAGGTATTCTGCTCAATGTATACAGTCTATGAATAATATTCCTGCAGCTGGCTGAGGTTCTTATCTTCATATATGCAGTCTATTAATTATAATCATGTAGCTAGCTGGGGTTCTATGTTCCATATATACAGTATATGAATTATAGTCCTGCAGCTAGCTGGGGTTTTAAATTCTATATGTACAGTTGATTAATTATAGTCCTGCAGCTAATTGAGGTTCTAAGTTCCAGTTATACAATTTAGGAATTACAGTCCTGCAGCTAGCTGGGGTTTTAAGTTCCATATATACAGTCTATTATAGTCCTGTAGCTAGCTGGGATTCTATGTTCCATATGTTCAGTATATGAATTATAGTACTGCAGCTAGCTGGGGTACTAAGTTCCACATATATAGTCTATGAATTATAGTCCTGCAGCTATCTGGGGTTGTGTTCTATATATACAGTCTATTAATTATAATCTTGTAGCTAGCTGGGGTTCTAAATTCCATATATACAGTACAGAGCCGTAACTAGACTTTTTGGTGCCCTGTGCCAGAAAGAGCATTGGCGCCCCCCTCATTTTTCAAAGAGACATAATGCACCCAAAAAAGGGCCATGGCTTCATGGGGAAGGGCCAGGGAAGAGATAGGGGAGGCCAGGAGATGCTGGGGATGAAATAAGAGAAAGCTACAAGCAAGAATGATAATAAACAGAAATTTGACAGCCCAAACAGCACCCCCTGACCTGTGGTGCCCTGTGCGATGGCCCCGGCTGCACTACCCCAGCTACGGCCCTGATACAGTATATAAATTATAATCCAACAGCTAGCTAGGGATTTACTGTCTACGAATTATACTGCCACAGATGGGGTTCTGTTCCATACAAACAGTATATGAATAGTTATATATATATATATATATATATATATATATATATATATATATGAATCATCCACACTCCAAGTGTAAGTCAACATTTCAGAGGACTTTAACCTCTTTTATCAAGACATCACGATGATGTCTTGATGGAAGAGGTTAAAGTCCTCTGAAACATTGATCTACACGTGGAGTGTGGATGATTTATTTTTTCTTCTATATCTGGAGTGCCTTTTGGACTTTGCTATCGATATTGATGTGGTCCTAGGACTGCTGGAAAAGCACCAAGTACCTACCATTACAATAGGGGTGCCGGGCATAAAATTGTGCTTATATATATATATATATATATATATATATATATATACAGTATATGCAGTATGTGTGTGTGGTCTAAGAATTATAGTGCAGCTGGCTGGGCTCCTAAATTCCATATAAACAGTCTATGAATGATGATCCTGTATCTTTCTGGGGTTCTGTTCTATATATAGTCTATGCATGATAGTCCTGTAGCTAGCTGGGTTCTGATCCATATATACAGACTATGAATTAGTCCTGTAGGTAGATGAGGTTCTGTTCCAGATATACAGACTATGAATTATAGTCCTGCAGCTAGCTGGGGCTCTGTTCCAGATATACAGACTATGAATTATAGTCCTGCAGCTAACTGGGGTTCTAATTTCCATATATATGCAGTCCATGAATTAAAGTCCTGCAGCTAGCTGGGTTCTGATCCATATATACAGACTATGAATTAGTCCTGTAGCTATCTTAGGTCCTGTTACAGATATACAGACTATGAATTATAGTCCTGCAGCTGGCTGGGGTTCTAATTTCCATATATGCAGTCCATGAATTATAATCCTGCAGCAAGATGGGTTCTGATCCATATATACAGACTATGAATTATAGTCCTGCAGCTAGCTGAGGTTCTGTTCCAGATATACAGACTTTGAATTATAGTCCTGTAGCTAGCTGGGGTTCTAATTTCCAAATATGCAGTCCATGAATTAAATTCCTGCAGCTAGCTGGAGTTCTGTTTCATATATACAATTTATACATTATAGTCCTGCAACTAGATTGGTTGTGTTCCATATATACAGACTATGAATTATAGTCCTGTAGTTATCTGGGGTTCTATGTTCCATATATACAGTCTATGAATGATAGTCAGCTAGTTGGAGATCTAAGATCAATATATACAGTATATGAGTTATAGCCCTGCAGCTGGATGGGGTTCTGTTCAATATATATTCTGAATTATAGTCCTGCAGCTACCTGGGGTTCTAAATTCCAAATATATAGTCTATGAATTATAGTCCTGTCCTGGCTGGGCTCCTAAATTCCATATATACAGTCTATACAGACTATGAATTATAGTCCTGCAGCTAGCTGGGGTTCTAATTTCCATATATGCAGTCCATGAATCAAAGTCTTGAATCTATCTTGGGTTCTGTTTCATATATACAATTTATACATTATAGTCCTGCAACTAGCTGGCTTTTTCCATATACAGATTATAAATTATTGTCCTGCAGCTAGCTGGGGTTCTGTTCCATATAGTATATACAGTCAATGAATTCTAGTCCTGCAGCTAGCTGGGGTTCTGTTCCATATATACAGACTATGAATTTACATCCTGCTGCTAGTTGGGGTTCAAAGGTCCATATATACAGTCTTATAGAGTTATAGTCCTGCAGCTGACTGAGGTTTTAAGTTCCATATACACAATATAGAAATTACAGATCTGCTGCTAGCTTCGATTGCTAGCTGTAGTTAAATGTGCTGTGTATTATGCCTCAGAATTACAGTCCTGGTGCTAGATGTAGTCCAAATCCCCTTCCTCATATGTACAAACCAGGAGGGTTTGACAGAATTGCTGTCTGCAGTGGAAAGTCCCTTATACATAACTCAGGATGGGCAGTCCATGGCGACTGTCTGGAGTCCTAATTTCAATTTACCATATACAGCATAATCAGTGAATCATTGTGATGTGGACATTGGAGCAATGTACAACATTTTTAGGGATATAGGGTTACAATAACACTAAAGCAATATTATAACAAAGTCACTAAAACATCTACAATGATTATTATTAAAACAATGTTGATCAAAATTGATACTCATTTAAGACATTATATGTCTTAAATGAGTATCAATTTTTATCAACAATGTGTATTCCTGGTGGTGAATATATAGATCGCAAGCTCTTAGGGTTAGAAGGCCATTGTCAGCGCTAACTCACCGGTATCTAAGGCAATTTGTGCTTCCGCTATCGATCCGCTGTAATAAATACAATGTAATTTCATTAAAAAGTAGATTAAAAAGCTACAGTGCCATGTAATCCATTCCTCAGGCCTGTGTCTCCTCCATGGTGTAATGAAAAGGGGAGGGGGGACCTGGAAGTTTGTATATGGAGACATCAATTATCTAATGAAGGTAGAATTTCTAGACAGCCTTTGGGAGAGTCTGGTTTGGTTGACAGTCATGTCATTTGCCAAAACACTGACACCACTGCAATATA